>VZTO01019010.1:0-103605 GCA_013400615.1 Syrrhaptes paradoxus
ACCATTTTATGATTCTACGATTCAGTGACAGCAACATTTCCCCTTCCCCCAAGGGAGCCAGTAGTGAAAACACACTGCAGACTCCAACTCCCTCTTTTCTCTTCCTGCTTAAACTGCTACCACCAACGCTGGGGGAAAAAAAAAAAAAAAAATCAGGAAAAAGAATTGATGGTGCTTATCCACTCCCTCAGTTCCCACTCTGTTTCAAGGTGATGCTCTTCACAGTGAGCCCAGGCTCTTACATCAGTACAAAAAAAGTACTTGTCCTTGAGTATGCCGACAAATGCAGTGATAATAAGATCTATAGCCTGCTTTTATCGGCTGCAAGCAGCACCATGAGTCTCTGCTGCTTCTCATTTCAGACTGATACTCATCTCTATTTTGCATTTAGAAGGCAGTGTATCGTTTACCTCAAAAATGCAGAGCTATGGCCTCAGGGTATTTAATGTGATAGAAAGATACCTGTGGAATTCAGATAGTGACCTCGAACACCACAGAAGAGATTATGAAATCCAACACCTGCTATGAATGCTGCGGGATAGGTGTCCCCAGCTCCTGGGCAGCTTTCTGAATCTATTTGCACAGTCCTCCTCCTCATCCATAGCCCAGGACTGACAGTGCCTCTTCTGCCAGACTGCTGCAAATTGGAGGATCAGCCAAGCCCCTTCGTCTGACTTAGGGACAACGGACCAAATTCCCCTCGGTGCTAGTAACCTCAGTGGAGTTACGTTAGAGGTTTACCTGGCTCAGCGCTCTGCAGTGAAAATGTAATTAAGTGAAAGAAAGCCTGACAGCAACAGCCACGAAGAGAGGGGATTTCCTCCCCAACTCAATCATCTCTGCTATCTTCCCAGAAAAACCTGTTTCTTCGATGCAAAATGTTTGTGCTAATGAACTCACAGAGCCCAGCGATCAGCTCAACCCTGTGCTCGAAGGAGAGAGGGCCGGTGGCTAGAGGCTGTCAGCTCCTGGACACAGCCTGCCTTGGGTGGCTTACTGCTCTTCAGAAGGGCAAGGAAAACCTCTGCAGACTCCCCTCTCCTGCCAAGGAAAGAATTTCTCAAGATGAGTCCTGAAAACTAAATGGAAATCTTCTACTGCAGTGATGTCAGGGGATGCGCTGAGGAAGGCAAGGGATTGGAAATTGTGCAGAAGCAAGAAACCCTGCTGCTCTTGGGCAAGCGATGAACTCCAAATACAAAAAAAAAAAATTTACTTAAATTTGAGACCTTTTGGTAAGGTGATTAAAAAAGGCCGTTGCGCGTTCCTCCTAACTGATGTGACATGCCTCAGCAGAACCTCACTCTTGCCGTAGACAGGATATTCTGAGGACCATGATCTAATTTCTCCATCAATAACGCTACTGTGAATCTTGAGTGGAACTGCTGCAGATTTCTTTACCGGTGGTGATGTAACTGAGATAAGCCAGGTAAAGAAATCAGCAGAGATTCACACACACACACATTAGTATTCTTGTGTATAAAATTCTTGGCAAAACATTTCCTGGGGAAAATGCAACAGTTTAAGCTCTTTTCTGGTTTGTAATGGGGGTTGGGGAAAAAAAAATCATGCTGCACACACTGGAAAGTTACATGTGTCTCCACACTGTCTACAACCTATCCAAGTCTGGAATCTGTGCCTGGCACTTTTACTGCAGGGTTTTTTTTGGCATTTGCTACCTGTTCCTGTAAAAACGGAGCACTTCTCCTCTTCAGCAAGTCAGTGGTTTGCTGTGGAGATAAATTTATGCCAGCAAAAAAAAAAAAAAAAAAAGGAGAAACAGATATTAGAAAAATGAGCTGTAACTCATTCTGTGCCTCAGAAAGGGCAGCACTGTGCAGAGGGCGATGGCTCACTGGAAGGTGTGGCAGCTGCATGGACCTCTCCAGCCACATTTTCTGCATAGCTGGTAGCATTCACTACTGCGAAATCAACTGGAGGTCAACTACGCGGTGCTTTCACTTAAAGAGAGCACAGATGGGACAAACTCTTTTGAAGCTCAGGGCTCATTCCGAAACGATCAGTGCTCAGGCTGCCCTGTCCAAGAGCAGAGACTGGTTGACATCCAGCTGGCTGCCATCCACATCGCAGTCTCCTCACAATCCTTTTTTGCTTCCTCCCACTGCAAAACACACCACAGCACTTCCACAAGAAGACTTATATTTGTGAGCCTTGTAAGATACTAAGAAAGCACTGAGGCAGCTTGTTTGCAGCTGCCATGAAGTTGTGTTTTAAAAAATTATCAGGGTGTGTGACTATCACTTCCCAGAGACCCGAGCTCTGCAGACAAACTAGGACAAATCTTCCTGAATTTGGCCCAGTTTACCAAAATGAATTCAAAAGAAAGCATTAAATAAGCAAACATATTAAAAATAAACAGCTACTAGAAGAATCAAGGTGAAGTTTCTGGGTCTGGTTTTCTATTTCTTTTTTTTTTTAAATCAGGCCCCTCTGGCAATTAGTTAACGTTTTAAGACTGCTCTCTTCTTCACTCAGGGTGTGACAACAGCAAAGCTGAGTCATTTTTACAGCAGCGAAGTTAAATATTGCCAGCAAGTTCACATGGAAAACAGACCTCTTCCCTGTGATTCCAACATTCATTCCAAGTTTATTCAAGCTGAATTATCCAGTTAGTTTGATGGTTTTTTTTTTTTCTTCTGAAAGGCATCTAGTTTTATCAACTCTTATCCAGAAAGATCTAGGATTTAGTTTCCTTTTGTTTACCTGTCAATGAAACTACAAATCCCACAGGGAGGGCTCTAAGTCTGCTGATTGAACCTAATGAAATCAAGCTCACATACACGGACTGTAGCCCCTAGTATTCACAGTATCATCAGAAATCCAGCAAGACAGGGTTTTGGCAGGAAAACAGAGAATGGAGAAGTTCCTTACACTATGAAAACCTCTCTGCTTATTTTTACTTAACACCAAAGCAGAATCAACACCCTGCAATGTTACAAGCTGAGCAGATACTCCACTGGCAATGGGATTCACGCAGACAAAGCCTTGACCAAAAAGTTTCCTTCACATTTTTTCACCGCAAAATTTTTATGACCTGATGAAAACTGTAACTATTGAAAGCTCAGCACTCTGATGCTCCTATTCAGCGTTGGTTAATCTATAGACTGAGGGGAAAACGATAAATGCTTGACAACTAAATTGCTGGATAACAGTAGAAATAATATAAAATACTATGTGCTTCCCTAAGAAGCAGTAACAGCGTGAATAAATAGCATCTAGAGCTCTTGTCAACCTACAAAGGCTTCAATTAGTTTTAAGTGGCCACTGTGTCCCATCAATAACCATTTCTGTGGGACGGACGCAGCCCAACTAACATGATCTGATCACAGACAATACTCTCCATGCTGCTCCAGAAAGCCAGGTCTGTCCTGAGCGAGCAGCAGCAAAGGCTATCAGCCATTGCTTACCGATGAGGATCTGAAGGAGGGAAAAACATGTTTTGAGCAGATGTCAGCTTGCTCTGCCCATGCTCTATGTTAACAAAAAGCCACATGAGCCTGTTTGTACATGCTGTATCTGAACAGATGCAGGGGAAGAGAAACGTTTACGTGCTCAGGTCTGTGCCACGCTAACACTCTGGGATGGCACAGAGCTTGTGGCATCACCTTGTGACCAGAACGCACAACAGAAACCTGAATGAGGTGATTATCCTGGGGTCACAGAGGAGGACTGCGGCAGTGCTTATTTCTCTGGAAGACTTTGAGAACAAAGTCAACGTTTCCTTTCCACAGCACATGCCTGGTTCACACACGGATGTTAAAATTGCCAAGCGGAACCTGCAACACGCAGCGTCTTGCACAACGATGCCATTTAAAGGCCTAATGCTTTACACCTTGCGACTCAGCGCTGGCACAAAAGCCACTTTCACAGCTTGTTCTCTAAATGGGGAGCAAACCACAAGGCTCTTAGTTGGGAGGAAGAATTACCAGCCACATGGCACGCAAAGAGAAATACAAATTATTAACGTGATGGTCCTTTAAAAGAACATCTCTCTGGACATATAAAAGGCTACTTACTGTTTTTGCTGGACCACTACCTGGTAGTGGGCTCGTCTCAATGAAATACTTCCTCAGAAGGTTTTTGCTGGATTCAGGACTGTCCATCAGGATGTAGGAACAAAAGAAAGCTCCGTTCCGTAATAAAAACACAGCTACATCTTCATTCCCTTTAGAGAAAAGGCAGATTGTCTGTTCTCTTCTTCCCATGTAAATGAACCAACAGGGAGCTGAACACAAATCTTGGGAAACAACCACTTCTGAAAAAAACCATGGGGGTGTGCAAAAAGGGAACTGAACTGTACACAGACTTGTTTCCTCTAGTGATAGGATTTAGTTCAGTCAACCTGAGACAGCAAAGACACTATGTAAAAGCACAGGTCCAGGCTATTTCTTTTTTACTGTCTTATTTTTACTGTCTTATTAAACAATACACAGAGCTGTGCTTTGAAGTGCAAATTATTCAGCCTAAATCAGGCATGTGTGCCAGAGTGTCCATAACAATAATGCTTTTACTTGCAATGTTTCAACTTTTGAAGGGTCTTTTCCCCAGGAGTTTAAAGAGGAAAGTTCAGCCTCCCAGTATTTACAGTAATCTAACTTAGGAAGGCCCTGGCTTAAATTTGGCTAAGTCAAAAGATTCAGAGCCGATTTTATTTTAATTTATGTCACTGGAAATCCAGAACAATTCCAGGCAAGCCAGTCCAGAGTGATACCTTCCTAGATGGGAACAACTCAGCCCATCCTTTTAAAAGACACACTAAGGAAAAGGGGTAAAGTTGTGAAGCATGCAGATACATACCTGCCTTTATAGCAGCATACAGGGGCAACCGTATGAGAACTGGAAACTCATTCTTCCTGACGGCACAGCTCTCTGGGTCAGCACTGTATGCACGAATTAGGAGTTTTACTATGTCCAGATGTCCCTGTTGGCAGGCTATGGCCAGCATCCAGTTCAGGAGCTGTTGGCAACTACTCGGACCTACTGAAAAGAGATGGCATTTGATTTAGTTGATGTCACTGGGCTGTGATGTCCATAAATAAAGGCTATGGAAACTCCCTGAGGACAAAGGAGTGAACTGTACTGCAAGAAAGTGTTACAGAAGAGCCCTAAACTGGTCAGATGCAAACTTTTCAGCTAAGGGGAAAGCTGGCTGCTTTGCTTCACTGTTCTTTGTTACCTCCCAAGATAATGGGCAAACTTTTTTGACTGTCCCTGATCTAACCATCTATAAGGTGGCAACAGCAGAAGGTTTGGAGGATGCCTGCTAGGTCGCCAGCAGAAAAATCAAGCAGAGGTGGCAAGGGATGACCAGGACTGTCCTGGCATCTGGAGACAACAGGTCTGATCCAACAGTCATTAGATCCAAACATCCAAGATACGACACGTCTTCCAAGTTCATGAGAGGGGATACAAAGAATGGGGAAAACCAGCTGACTTTTCATGCTACTGGATGAATAAAACAAAAATAAATGTTTCAAGACAACACAAAATAATTGTTTTAGTTTGTTTCCACTGCAAGCTAGTCTCCCACAAAAAATTTCATTTCCCCTTGAAATGTTTCATTTTGGGTGAATTCACAGTAAAGTTAGACAGATGTCATTTAAGGCAAAAAAACTAAAATACCATGTTCTGATTTCTGCATGAATTGGCTAATGTTTTAGTCATCCCCAAACTGTTTTTTTTTTGTTTTTTGCCAAATTAATGTTTTGTGTGTAGAACACTGCTTTCCGCTAGGTGTGCATATTCCTGCACATGTAACTAGATGCCCATGACAGGATTATTTCTGCTAACAGTAAGCAATCCTCAAATCTTCCTTGATTCACAGTATTACCTCCATTTACTTTACAAATTCACATCCCCTTTGCAGTGCTTACAGAAGTGTTCACCAGCCCAAGTTTACACGTCTACTTTTTTTTTTTTTGCAGTTTCTCCATGTGGAAATTTCATCACTCCTTGCATTCTTAACGACTTGACTAAATCACTCACCCTCATGCTGCAAAAAACAGGCTCCGCTTCAGCTGTAAGCCACAAGAAGTTCACACCAAGCCAGAGAGAACCACTGCAGCGCATTAGGCAAATTGCAAATTCATGCAATTTATTTCTAAGCCCTGTGATTGGTTTCTATGTAACTTCCCAGGGAAACAAATGGAAAGTCCTTCATTAAAAACTTCTGAAAGCTGCTGTTTGCATAGAGCACCTCTCCTGGCCCTCTGAAGCAAGGGTTTAAGGGAATTTGGTCAGTTCTAAACTGAGCTAAGTTTCCAGCAACTACTTAAGTCACTTTTCATTACTGAGAGTATTATATTAATATAATTTAATTTTTGCTACTAAGTTACAAAACCAGCACAGTCAGCCTCCTTTCTGGCTGAAGGAAATATTATATTTAATTGCATTCCCCAAACCTCAATGCTTCTTTTGCTTATTAGTGCTCTAACAGTTGAAGAAGATCAAATAAGCAGGTTTCCCAACAGGTTATTCCTGCTCTCACTGAGGTCACTGGCAGGTATACAGCTCCAATGAGGAGCCAGAGACACATTCAGGTCAAATATTGCAGAGGCCTGGCACAGCTTTTGTGGTTCCTGCAGTATCTGAGGTGAAGACAGCAATTCGCCCTGGATGCTGTGCAGGACCCCTGGACCCCAAATCCATAGAGGGTCCCCGTGAGAAGCAGCTGCCATGTCCCCAGTACACCAAGGGAGCAACAGGGACCCAAACACAGCTCCTGGTCCTGACTCAAAGTAACACTTTTCCCTCCACCCCCACAACTGCCTTAAGAATTGTGTCTGGGTCTACAAATGCCTGTGTTCTGCTATAAAATAATTTTTAAAATCAAATGTGACTAAAACATAACGATGATTCTAAAGAAGGAATTCCCCTGAAAGTCAAATGAAACAAGAGAGCACAGAGCATGCTGCCAGCTGTGTGCCTGAACTATTACTCGCTGGACAGTCATGCTGCACTCTCACTTCCAGCACCACTGAGTCTGCTGCATCAGCAGAGTGGGGTGATGCTGGTTCCTGAAAATCCCCTAATTTTTCTGTGGGGTCTGGGACGTTACCCAGCTGTGAGGGCTGATGGGAATGAATTGTCTCTATGGCATCTTCCTCCACTTCCAATCTGCGAACATGGAATATTTTTATGCATGTCTTTTTTTCCCCTGTGGGGGAAGTTTTCTTCAAACACAGCAGAGATTAGATCTCTCCCCACATTTTCCCATGACTAAATCCTTCCCCTTTCAAAGAACATGTAAAAAATAAATAAATGCCTCCTTGAAGCTATAGCACAGAGCTACTGTAAAGCCTGAGGAAAGGCAGAGGCAATTCAAGAGGTTTACCATGCAAGGAATCCAGCAGCTCCTTCACAACGTCCTTGTGTCCAAAATACGCAGCCACCACGGCTGCGTTGTCATCGTTAGGTTCTGTTGGTAACACCACTAATGCTTCCTTCAGTAAATACCTCACCGCCTGCAGATCTCCGTATGCTGCTGCAATGCCTAAAAGCTGACACTGGCAAAGAAAACAGAGCAAAAAAAAACCTCTCTGTAAAGGGAGCAGGCAGAGAAAGAACATTTCTAGAGCTACGTATTTATTTGTGACCATGCAAATGTATTCGCGCTGCCACTGTGGGTAACAGACTGTCATAAACACTAACAGCCATTATAATAATTAGAGTTGATATATTAATTATATTAATTTGTTGGGGTTTTGCTTTATAGTTTTTTGCATGGCTTTACCACAAAAGTGCCCAGGGCACAGAATGGTGAGTGTAAATCCATTTTTCATGGACCAACGGAAAAAGCATTTGCACAGCTCTGCTATGAGGTGCACTATTTCCTATTTTGGAGGTGGCCAACATGCCTGGACTTGACACACAGGTACTCTCCCAAAACAGATAAGCTCTGTGCAAAGAGCAGGCTCAAAATGAGGGCTCTGAAGGCAGAGCAGAGCAGAAGCTGGCACAAAGGATGTAGTTCCAAACACAAGCAGCAAAATCTTCCCAGGAGGCTGTTAAGCATCTTTGTACTGATGGGGGAACGCATTTTTTTTTTAAATGTCAATAAACTACTTCCTTTTTATAGGGGAAAATGTATTTCCCTGTTTCAGTGACCATAGCACCAGCACACCTCCTCGCACAGCCTCCTGTTCCTACATACACTGTTGCCTGTGGTCTGTCATCCTTCTGATCGGCGCTTTCAAGGGCAAATACTGTCCCTGAGCAGATGTTTCTGGAGTGCCCCACACAACCAGCCACATCTGGGACCCTGCAGCACCAGCATGACGTATATAAGTGAATGGATTTTCTTCATGAGAAACGACAGAAGACAGCAGCTCAGCATTTTGGTTTCTTTCCCAGTAAGATTTGAGGAGTAGTAACCTAGCCCTACCTTCTCCACTTGCAGTGCAGTCTCCTCACATGACAGCTTAATCAGCTCTTGGGCCTTACTGGTGTCTCCAGCTTTGTAAGCATCCTGAATGCTTTCTGTCACAGGTGTCTGAATTATGGAGACTTCGCCCACTGTGGACTGTTTGCCACCCATGTCCACAGTTCCTGCAGTCAAAATAGGAAAGAGGGGTCAGGAAAAAGTACCCATTCACTACTTGTGCACAGCTGCAACGTCGATGCATCCTGGCAGGAAAAAAAAGGGGTAAATTATTTTCAGTGGCATATTTACTGCACACAATTTAAAAAAGAGGTACAATCCTCAACACTCAGCTGCCTGATAAAAGAAAGCGATTATATGTTACTTTCCAATAGGGACGTGAAACTAAAAGGGACAGTGAGTTCCCCAATTGCTCCCAGAGGTGGTTTCCAAAGCTCACACACACAGACGTTCGCTCTGCAGCAGCCTGCTGCTCTCAGCCTCCTGCTGCAGGAACCAGGGAAGGGAAGGGCTTATGTGAGACCCGCACCTGCAGTACTTCTGAAGCAGCAAAGCATCAGCAGGACCTCCAGAGCAATTCTTGTATTATTAGCTTTGCTACAGTCACACTTCATTCACCTCCTGACAACAGCCTAATAAAACCCCGTAGTACTTCTCCAGCACTTTCAACCAGAGCTTTATACACCCAACGAACACGAAAGAAAAGAAACTGGGAATACTTTTACTCTGGGAAAACAGAGTAAGAGGAGATTATACAAGATGCTCACCTTGATCAATCTTGGAGAGTCTCCTAGACTAGCCTTTTCTTTTTTTTTTTCCCCCAATGTCATTAGAAGATAGAAAAGTGTTTACATGTCAAAGATTAAAAACTGCAAACCACTAGAGAAGATGATTGCGGTGAGTGGGTGACAAAGAGACAGCCATGAAGCCTCACAGCCACCCACCCAACTACCAGGACAGGGAACGCTGCAGGAAAGTCACTGAATTACGCAAAAGATGTCCAGGTCCACTCCTGAAGGACATGCAAGACAGAGAAAAGCAGCACTTTTCACTTGAAAAGAGCCCATTTCATACTCATTTTTTCCTGCTAAACATTATTCATTAATATTGCTTACCTGCAACTGGTTAAATAAAGCCCTCAAGCCCACAGATTTTCACATGTTAACAAGGATTTTGGGGTTTTTTTTTAACAGATACCTATGTCACTGAAGACCTAGTTTAATGTAGCCTGGAAAAGGAAGTAAGTATGGACCAATCTATAACTGTCAGCAAATATCGTTGAATAATGCAGTCTGAATCACTGATGGATTCTGACTACCACTTCTCATCAATTATTTAAATGAAGCTCAAATTACTCAGACATCGGAGATGGCTCCAGAGGTTCGTGCCATTAAAAACGTGCCCACATCAATAACCTTTCGCAGACGATGCAGAACGTGTGAAGGACAAGCAGCAGAAATCAAGGCGAATGAACGTGGTGTTAAATTACAGCACAATTAACAGCATCTCAGAGTTCATGTTAATGGGTGCAGAACCTTCATAATTCTGTAGTTTTAGGGTGTAGACAGGAAAAGAAATTCATCCAGCATTTGGTCCAGTCTTTTAGAGCAGACCACACATCTGTAAGAAACCTCTAAGAACACTGCATATGATTTAATTCTCTTTTTAATGGATGCCAAGGTGCAAATAATTCTTAGGCAAGTAACTATTTAAAGGGTGACAGAAAAGAGAACTTTAAAGCAAAAGAGTTCTCCAGTCTAAACAACTCGGAGCTGGACTAAGTAAAATCAAGAAGTAGGGATCCAAGCAAACACTGCAGTTACTGGAACACGCAGCCTCCCCGCACTCGGCGTCCCGTGATGAAATCTTGAACCCAGAGACAAGATCTGGAATTCCCCTTGGAGGAAAAAATGCCTCACATCGGAGATACAAAACAGCTGGAAAGCTGAGCAGGAAGCCCTGCAAATTGGGGCTGACAGAGCACAGCAACTTGAATCTAGTTGCTAAAAAAATGCTGAAAGGAGGGACAAATTTTACTTCCTTCCAGCCTCAGTCCTGATTTTGGGGACTATCACTCCAAAACCCACATCTGCAGCCATTCCACATGTAAAGAGACATCCTTTCTGCCAAAGAACTGAGCAGGGCCATCTTTCTTTTTAAATCACGGCCAGGAAAGATGGAGGTATGAGTATCTCATGGTCAGAGATTCGTTTGGGATCTGGGAGACCCTGGTGCAACTTCCTCATCTCTTAGAGAGGTCTCCAGCCAACCTCTCACACATCCTGCACACCAGACCTCTCCTGACAGGAGCATTTTCCACCTCCCCAACTGGAACTACCCCACCGTGCCCTGAGGACCACCAAAGCAGGGGGCCAGGGAGCACAAGAAGGACCACAGTGTTGTAACCGAGGGAAGGAGGAACTCCGCAAGCTAGACCCTAATCCCAAGACCACTTCTGTGTTTTACCGAATGACTACTTCACAAAACTACTTGGCTAATGTGTCACGCTTCCTCTTACATTTTTGGCCCCCTCAAAATTTCTTAAGTCCTTTGTAGGGTAATGGCTTAGTTACAACCATGGCTACCATCACCACTGTTTGGAGAACGTGGGCTGGCCATCAACCATCGTGGCCTGTTCACGTACGTTAGGTGGAGACTTCCAGGCACTCCAGAAACATGAAGGTCACAAACGGCTGGCTTCATGGAGTTTACACACCCCCAATGTTAGCTGGAAGTTTCATCAGAGTCTTTGGGATATTAATTTTAGTCCCTAAACTCAATTTCAGTCTTGTATTAGGCAAATAATAACTTTTTATTGATCGAACCAAAACTGTCCAGTTTTGAATATTTTAATATCTGCTGAGTAGAAGTCAATAAAAGCTTACATTCATAAGAAATCTGGGCAATTCTACGGTTTGAAACCAATATTTTTATATTTAAATATTCCTGTCAGAAATACAATGTTGCTGATCATTCAAATTTCTTATGTAATGGTCATCAAAACTTCTTTCTAGGATTACATTCTGAAGAGTAAATTGACCTCCTGCCTAAGACGTGAGGAAAAAACCTGCCAAAGGTCTTCAGCAAAAAAAGGACCTTGCAAGCGAACTGATTACAAGCCTGAAAAGAGTAAAACTGGCGAGATACAGAGCAATAAAAAAACTTGCCCTGAACCAGTACTCACATGATTCTGTCAAAGTTCACTTGAGCTCTCAAAGGTTAAATAAGAGAAGGTGGACCATCCATTCCTAAGCTCCCCAAAACCACAGAAGCCATCCATTGCAGAGCTAAGCATCTCACCAACAAAATTACCCAATTCACAGAAGACTTCCTGGTGACTTAAGAAATGATATATCAACTTCTGAAACACAAATGGAAAATAAGCAGCAGCATGTTTTATAATCTTAATTTATACTCACCAGTAGGAAAAAAAAGAAAGAGGAAAATTACCTTTTACTGACTAAAGACTGTTTTATTTCTACAAGATGCACGACTGAACCATCATCAGTACTGGCATTCATGTAGGCTGGGAATAAAGTTTTGCCAATACATGCATCAGCCATTTTTAGCAAAAATCTGGGCTGAAATCCAAAGAAATTCTGCCTATGGTTTTAACCCTACAAACCTCATGCTCTTTACTTGAGTTCTTTGTGGCTTTCAAAATAAGGTCACCTCACTTGCTTTTAGCCTTGAACAACATGATGTAAGAGCCATACTGAAGCTGAATAATATTGAACCTCTATTTTTGGATTCGATATAGTCGAGTGCTTTTAAAGAGCTTTTAATTCTTAGATTGCATGGATTTAGGAACTGGCTTCTGCAACAGGGTCTCCATTACTGTTTGACAATGCATATTGCTATACACAGCACAGCAAGTTACGATATTCTGTCAGTATTTCTTGGATATTCCTGAAAAAAAAGGCTAGTAGAAACTCCAGAAGCTCTTAAACTCCCATTGTGATTTCCTTTAATTTTTGCTTTATTGCACACAGATCTGGGACAGAGCTCCTGTGTGGGCACAGGTTCCTCTAAAGCCACTGCCCCAAATCAGCACCCCTCCTCTGAGCTCACAGCAGGAAAGCTGATAAATGAAGCCTATTTGAACTGGGGGGGTATGTGTGGGTTCATTTTTCTAACACATTTGAATGTTGATGAAAACAAGGCCATAGGGTTTACTCCCTGTCATTCAATCCTGTGTCTCTGTATCATATTTGTTTAACTTCTCCGCAGATTCATGGCTGCTTCTCTTTGCTTGATTTCTAATGACAGTAAGCAAACCAAGACCTGGTTGTAAGGAGGAAACAGGAGGCATTTACTGATGTTAAAACACACATCCCTATCTATTCCTCACAAAACTTAACAGCCTGTATCAAAGCAACTAACTTCAGAAATATTTCCCACTCTTGATTTCAATGTTTTATACTTTGGAAGCAGCCTTTAAGCTTGGCTTTGCAGTAACAGCCTTTTAAAAAAGCCAAGGGCAAGACTACTATTCTTTAAAAAATACTCCAATAGAAACAGCAGTTATCAATAAAAGCAGTGTTATTTTATTGCCATTCAAAGGTTATGAGAGCATAAATTTTAAAGTGCAACAGACTGCTGTCCCAGCTCAGAGAAACAAAACAAACCAAAAATAAGTCTTATTATTAATAAAGTGTGCCATAAGAATTTCAGAGATAAATGTAGTTACACCCTATCACAGGCCTTGTCATTACAGCAGGTGGAAAAAAAAAATCTGAAATTTCTAAATTGACAGTATGGCATCATTAGCAAAATGCTGAGGGTTTGCACGTCAATGCTGTGAATCAGCAAACAGCTACATAATAAAACAGGACATTGTACAGATGATTATTATCTTTATATCCCAAATCACTGCACTGCTTTCTCCAATACACAACCTCACAGAGTTTGTGAATATTACATAGTCTCTTTGATAAGGCAGGAGTTCTTTGGCAAGTAACTAGAATATTTTTATTTAGCAGAGAAATACAAATAAGATGCTTAACACAGGTTCCTGCCCTATTTTATCCTAACTTACTCTAAAGCAGAATTACAATAATAATAAAACTTTCAAACCGCTACTGACCTTGTCATAATGTGTGCAGGTATTCCAGAATCAGAAGCAATCAAGATGATGACTTTAACACAGCATCCCATTCAGCGATGCTCAATTAAGCTATTAATTCCTCGGACTGTTAGCCACACACCTCTGCCTCACCACAAGCAGCTTGTACGGCAGCTACTGCATGGAACGTCTTTTGGCTTGCTGGCTGCTTCTTTGTCTGAATTAACTACTACATTTGAGCCTTGACAGTTATTTTCATCTCCATGTCCCATTACAGCGAAATCCAAGCCGCCAGTTCAGAGAGGATCTGGGGATGGGGGGTGGGCAGGGGGGCCGCCCCTCCAGGCTGAGCTCAGACATTAATTCCTCAACAGCACCAGATGGCTCCAGCTAACCTTTACCAGCTTAATCTTTTGCCATTTTGACTTTTGGGCACTGCCACAGAGCAAACAAAAAATGGGACAGAGATGAGGTTTAAAATATGCTGGGTCTTTAAAGCCAATCCCCCCAAACGCTTAAAACTCACAAGCGTTGATGAACATTTTTCAACACTACTCTACAGAAGCTTTGACAGGCTGGTTTGCAAAATTAGCAGAAAGCCATGTTATTCTGAGCCTCTGTAACAGACTCACGTATCTTCTGTTGCTTTCCCAATCTTCAGATTAATAAACCAAACAACAGCCAACAGGAAGCCCCCGGTGATTTCAAAGGATGATGGATCTGTCCTACATTGTGCTTTCCATTTGCATAGGTAAGAAAAAATTTTCAATCCTCTAATAATCTTTGAGACAGTAAAAAATAACTCCCATCCCAAACCAGGAAGAAAAAACAAAACCTGGGGCTGTTCGATTAAAACAAATTAAAATTAAATCAGCCCAAGTCAGTCAAAATGTTTCATGAAACAAAGACACCTTTTGTGTTCCTTCTCTAATTAGCTGACACAAGGTTTCACTTGTTGTTTAAAAAACTTAAAAGATTTCATTCATTCATTCCATTCATTCATTTCTTACAAGATACAGCCATGGACCAAGGTCTGCCCCCAGGAGGGAAATTGTTCCCACCACCTGCCCACGTGTGCTTGGTTCAAGTGGCCCCACAGCCAGGACCCAGCCCAGAACCATTCAGAAGAGGGTCCTGCAGCAAGAAGCCTAACATTTATTTCACTTTGTTCTCAGATGTGGCAAAATACATATGGCTCAACCAATTCTGCTACAAAATGTCCCCAGCAGGATTCAAAAATGGTCAGAACCACATATAAACCCCTCTGTGAGAAAACAAGGAGAGAAAGTTACAGTAAATCCACCTGGGAGATAACAAGATGGTTTATCTGGGAAATTCAGCATCCCCATGGGAGAGACCGTGCCGGAATGGGGCCATGTCCCTCTGACCCAGATTAATACCTCTTCAGAACAAGTGAGACATGCCAGATTCTCAGGACAGAGAGGAAACCCTCCACACAATTTTTCTGCCTATTTTTGGTTGTTCCATTTCACCCAAACATCCATTGTTTCAGCTAATTAAAGGAGTGGCTCTACACTAAGCTCTGCCTGCCAAGGCAGTGGAAAAGATGATGCATTGAGTACAGAAGAAACCTGCATCTACAACCCAGCTTACAACCAACGCTCACTGCCCCAAAAGGAAACTTGTAACCCTACAAAAGGCCAGATCCGAAACACAGAAGAATGCTTCGAAGACAAAAATCCAGTACTGAAGGGATCTTTTTTCACTATTATTGCATAGTCTGGAATTATTTTTAAATTGTTTACATGCCAGTACCACGCACGCAAAGCGCTGATCTGCGTTAAACATTTTCCAGCAAGCACACAGGATCTTGCAAAGGGCACGCTGACAATTCTGGGTACAGCAATGCAAAGTGACCAATTCTCACCAGAGCCATTGGAAAATTTCTATTTAGAAACACTCTTAACCTGCAAGGAAAAAAAAAATTGCTAATGTAAACCTGAAAGGAAAATATTAACTCCCGGATGGAAAAAATCCTCTGGACTCCTGCCTTTAAGGGGCTCCAGAACTGAATTACAAAAACCAGACGCCTCCGAAAGCTTTAGCTCTACACTTACACAATTGTTTCTCCATCATCCAGGATAATGGGGAAAGAGGGGACAGAAAAGCCTCAAATACTAGTAGAACTGAGACTCAGCAGGCTTTAGTGGGCAATACCACAGATGGCTGGGTGAAGCTGTCTGTCTGTCCAACTGTCACAGCCAGCACTGAGCTGGGGCTGAGAAGCTCTACGAGGTCTGAGCAGGCTCCTGCATTTGTGTGTGTGCGTCTCCCAGATCCCTGGGACTCTGGAAATTATTTGCACTGTCCAAGAAGCTGAAATGAAACCGAGCTGGTTATTCTTATTTTGATGAAGTACAAAAGAGGCTCCACAAAGCCATTACCAGGCAAGGAGCTGCGAGAGAGCCCAAAGAAATACACGCTGGAATATGACCATCGAGCACATCCATCATGCCAGTCAGCATATCACACCGGAAAGCACAGGGTAGCTTCAGGGTCACTAACGATACCTGCACCCCAGGGGTCACAGTGATCACAACACATTTCTCAGTGGTCAGATTGTCTCAGGAAAGCACCATCACCCCTGGCAGACACCCTGCTAGCCTTGAGGCAGGGAGGGGAGGGGACAGGCACAACCTCCGGCAAGCACAGGGCAAAGGCTGGCTCTTGCAGTAAAGGCAGATGCTCCGCATCCCTCCTGTACTGGCCTCTTCGAGGTGCAAAGGATCAGCAAAGACCACAGAGAACACCGATGGTATTCATTTCCACCCGCAAGGGAAAGAGATTGAGGGAACCAAGGGAGCTCCGAATGGCCAGAGAGCCAATTGCTGTATTGAAAATACAAATGACTCAGCTCTAAGCAAAAGTTTCTATTTTTGTCTTTTGGCCTCAGTGATTTGGTTTCAATCCTACAGCTTGAATCATTCAGAAATAGGCTTTTGCATGCAAGGCCAGCTATGCCACTCTTGCTCTCCAAATTTTAAATTGGAAGATATACATTATGCATGCAGAAGTATGACTACGCTTCTGGATTTTCTTCATGTTTGGTTCCAGGCATGGCTGGAAAGAGAGGATGATTATTAAATTATAAAAGGTGTCTCTAGTGGGACCACTTCTGTCCAACTGAATCAAATATTATAGCCACAAAACTAAACCAAGACTGGATTTCACTTGAAACTTCATAAAACAAAATTTCATGGTTAACTTTGGTTTCTTTTGAAACTTTTCCTTAATGTTCAAGCTTTCATCAGAAGGGAAAAAATTCCATCCATCAATGTTTTCTCTCTTTCAAATAAATAACTTTCTCAACATTCTTAAAAAAAAGTTATTAATTATTCATATTGGGGAAACACCAAGTCATGGCCAGCCCCCTTCTGCTACATCCTCCTTAGACATATATTTAAAGCCAGCTTTAGAAAGAAGCAAATGCTTTTAGCCCCAGCTGTGAGAGGCTACATCTGGAAGAGTTCAGGGAGGGACTCCCTGGGTACACATGCAGAAGTTAACCCAGCTACCAGGCAATAGCAGTCGTAAGATGTGAGATGCAGGAATAGAGAATATCTTCTATTAAGCAAACTGATAAATCCCAGAAAAAGGGAAGAAGCCTTTCAAGAGATTTGAGGGGGAAATCCAAGCCCAGTAGACGTTAGATACAGTTTAATGTGCTTCTTTAACTGCGCCTGCTAGCCTAATAAAACACCCTACTCTTTGCTGTCCTCACTTCTCATTTATTACCACGACAAAACCAACTCTAAATCATTTTAGGGGAAAGTGCTGCATGCAGAGGAAAAGAAAACACAATCAGGTATTGGATATGGCTGGCATCAAGAGAGCTGAATGGGCAATCTGGCAACAGCAGAGCCAAGGGGAAAGAGATGAATGTGATAGCCTGGAAAAGAAAAAAAAACCACAACAGTGGAGAAAGCGAGGCTCCACTCCAGCTTCTACTGAACTCAATGTGAACACTTCCACCAGCTTCCATGTGAGCAGGAGCAGATCCTCTGAGATGTCGGTTTCCAGGACAGAATACTGCAGAGGGAAGATTACCTTAACAGCCGTGTCTGGAACAGAACAGAAAGCCTGATGAAAAGACCTCTGCTGTCGGCCAGGACAGTGCTGGTCCTGAATCAGGCTGTGCAGCGATGTGCTGACAAACCTTTCATAGGGGGCTACTGAAAAAATAAAACCTTCCCTCACTTGTGACAAAACCTGCAAGGGGCAGAAGTGCCTGTATTTGCAGCGAGGGGGAATGGGGAGATAATTCTCTTTTGTCTTCCATCAGGGGATATCAGCATTAATTTCAGCGGAGGGAGGACAAGGACTCTGCCTGGGAGGATGCTATGTTCAAACAAGGCTACACACCATGAATCCGCTGCAGCCCATGGCAGTTTTAGATGGCTATTGCAAGGCAGAGAAGGCAAAATTAGGCTCATTTCATCCCCTTCCTCTCAACCTATGATGAACTCAGATCCATTGCATCCAAGAACCTGGTCTAATCCATGCAAATGATTTTGATAACTTTTATTCCCACCTTGCCATCATGTGAAATGTCCAAGGTGCAAAACATTGGAGAATTGTGACCATGATTACAAGCCCACTGAAGGAGCTAGACTTGTTTTCAAGCTACATTTGAGACCTGAAAAGGGATCTTGTCCATTAGTGTTAGAAAAAAAAATAAAAAGGGGGGGAATGTTCCTGTTTGATGCAAAAATAAAAGCATTTTCAAAGGCTCTTTGATGTGCAAGAGAGAAAGACACGCAGGCAGATTCTGGAGGAGGTCTTGTCTTCAGCAATTACCAGCACTCTTTGTGAATCCTACTCCCCAGACAGAATTTTTATGTGAAGTAGATAATCACACTGCAGTGTATTAGTTCTAAACCTTGTGGCTTTTCAATTAAGCAGCAATAACCTCTAGTCAAAACACTCCTTAACCAAGGTGGGAATAAAACAAATAATCCCTAAACCAACTAACTGCAGGTGAAGCAATTCCAAAGACATACATACTTTTAAAAGATTTAATTTTGAACTCTTCTTGGGTAGCCACGCCAGTTTTCCAAGAGATATTCTGAACATTAAAACAAGCAGTGATGTCATTTCCACAGCGACCACAAACATACCAAGAATATTTGAGCTAAATTTAACCAGACTTCTTGTTTGAATCACGGCTTTGGTTCGTTATTTTTCCATTATTTTCAACTATGCACAGAAAAGGAGTTACAGACAGCCTGGGACTGAGCTTTCCCCAGCAGTACCCAAAATGCCAACCTTCATGCCTGGGAGCCACATATTGATCATTAGAAATGAAATTAAGCTGCTCCTCCAGCTCCCAACCCCAGGTCCCTGCTCCTGTCACCCTTCCCCTTTCCTCCTGCCCTTCCTGTAGCAGACTGACCCTTTTCCTCACCCTTGGGTGACATAACATGGGGCTTGTCTTTGTGGCCAAGAAGCTCCCAAAGCTCTGCTGCCCTCCCCAGCTGGAGAGGAAGAGACGAAAAAGAGAGCCTGCAGCAGATTTCCCACTGCTTTGTGCAGCTCCATGGCAGACCCCAGCCCTGCCAGCCCGTCTGGAGCAAAACGCCCCATCACCACGAGTACCCGTGCCAAGAGAGCTCAGGCTAGGGAAGGTTGTCTCAGCACCTTCACCAGCAGGTACATGCATCCCTGAAAAAAAATACATCATCTACAGACATCACTGCGTTTCACCCTCTTACCCAATATGCATAAGGTGGCTACTCATCATACTGGGAGGGACTGAGTATTTGCAAAAATTGCAGCATAACCCCAGAGATTTTACAACATCCATTTTGCTATTGTTCAATGGGAATCTTTTTCAACTGACTCAGACCATGTTTCAAGTATGAATGTCCTTTCTGACTCCACTACAGACTCACCAAGTTTGCCTGCATGTAGCTGTACATATTTTAAGAGCAGTTTTTCCCTTCTGAAAGCAGACTTTTTCTTTTTAACCAGAAACTGCCAACCCCCAGAGCCCCTCTGACTGCAGGAGGGCTTTCTGAATGTTGTGCGCCTTTCCTAATACTTAAAGACTTCTTTTATAAGCCCTCTCTTTAAGTAAGAGCAAGGCACAAATTCAAAGCATGGACACACTTCTGCTGTGAAACTATCAGCAGCTGAAATAAAAGGGCTGCTGCTGTGGCGATACATAATCATGCAAATAAGCTATTGCTGACCCACTAATGAGCACACAGACTTGGATTAAGGAAAGGAATTAAATATCAGCCTAACTTGATATAAAATCTGAAATGGAACCTATTAAGGGACAGACTTCATCTATACATCAGCTGAATCCATCCCCCACACCCTCATCTGCAATGCAAACATTTCCTCCCAATTAGCTGCCTTCTGCCAAGCAGAGCCCTGGCAGCCCCCTTATCGATCAGAAAAATGAAAAACAAACAAACCGCAAACTTAATGCTCCAAGGATCCCTGAAGATCTGATCCCAAGCCTGTTATGTCAGTGCAAAGACTTTAATGGGTTTTAGATAAGGCCCCCATAGGCTTTGGAGAAGATAAAAAAAATAATTTATAGCACTTTCTGTAATGCAAGTATGAAATCGCCTGCAACATCACTGCCAAAACAATAAATCAATTACAGGCCTGGTAAAGACCGAGCGGGTGTGAACACTATCAATTGCTTTTTCCTACTGAAATGGAGGACATTGGTTCTGCCTATGACCACAGTGTCAACCTTCACCCGAGAGCTACCTTATAATCACACATATGCAACGTCGTTAAGGAGTCCCTGTGTACAGCTTCTAAGGGCCAAGGATTTTCTTTTCTATCTGATCACCCCATCTTTGTTTTTTTCTAGGCTTCTTGACAGAGTTGTCTTAAGCTACATTTTAATGTAATACAGCTCCAATATATTTTATCTGAAAGGTGGAAAATAAAGCTATACAGCAGCAGATAATGCCAGACACAGCTCACATACAGATCAGTGTTTCACTGCTGTCTGTAAATCAAACTGCTCTCGGGTTGGACTCTGCTCACTTAGCTTCCCAAGGTCTGCACTGCACCGCTGGCACTCCCAGCACCTCTGCTCTCCTTGCTACAGCCCTTGAGTTTGAGACCAGGCTGGATTTGATGGTATTTGTTGGGAAAAAAGTCAGTTCTGCTACTATCAAGACCTAAGTGCTCCTTTATATTCCCTTAACTCCCGAGGGGCACAGCATCCACAAGCCAAACTACCACTTCCCGCATGCACAAGAACACATTTTCAAAGACAAACGGTTCTACCGGATGCCTCTGTTTCAAAATACCAGAGAGATCTTCTAAAAGTACATCTGAAGAACAGTGCTTAGTATCCAGACTCCGAAAATCAGCTGAGGGTGTCTTAAATTAGGCACCTAATTGTAAATACCCCCAGTATTCATTTTTGGAAATCCAAGCTCAGTTCAGTGAGATAGTGCTACAGTCTGCACAGGAGAGCTGGTATAACCACATGCATTTTCTGCTGCAGACCTGCCTTCCGTATGAGCTTTTGGCTCCAATGAGATTGCACCACTTCTGTATGAAGTGTGCATTTAAATATGTTTAAAAATACAAGCCTATTACTGCTTTACAGTGTACTTCCTATTCCTGTCTAGCATCTCCTACTTCCCCTTCTGCAGGGCATTAGGCAGTAAGACTAACTCACATAAGACACACCTGGTTTATTTTTTGCAACCCCCCCCCCCCCTTTTTTTTTCTTATAATAATACTTTCAATTTGCTGTTTGGGCTCAAATTAACTCATGGCTTAATGAGCAGGAAGAAAACCAGAAAACCTTCAAGGCTCATTTAGTCTGATTATACAGAACTTCAAACAACCAACACAGTCTGCAGGTCTCCAGTGCTCTGTGAGCTCAGATCACCTCCCTGATGCTTTCCTTGTCCTTCACACTGTCTCAGCGGACTCGGGGTAATGTTACTGTCTCCACTGCATGGATAGAAAAAAGCAGGACAGGGTGCAAGTACTTTTTCCCTCTTATACAGTACAACGTACCCTAAGGCCTAGCTGCTGTCCCTAGCCCCATGTGCGCAGCTGATGTAAAGATTTTAAGACTTACGTGGGGATTTCAAGAGGAACAAAGTGATATAAGTGGTGCTGCAAACACTGATTTTCCTTTCCTCCTCTATTCAGCAGGAAAGATTTATAAAGCAAAGATATTCACATTACCAAATGCAAGTTCCTGCCCTTCACATTTAAAGCAACAAAATCAATCATGCAGAACTACAAAGAAACGACAGCAAAGATCTCATCAGGAGGCCACGTACACGCACACCCAGTAGTGACTGTGTTCTGCTTGCTTTTGTCGCTATAAAGAAGTCAGATTCTTCCTGCAGACTTTTATTTTTCAAGTGGATTTCACACCGCCAGACTGACCACCTGGAAGGCTTGGGTTACCCAGTAAGTACAAAACGGAGAGCAAGGGCAGAGTCTGTGAAAGTTTCCATCCCTCCACCTACAGTCCCATCACCTCCTCAAACTGCCGCCCTACAACGAAGGCCTCGACCACATTTGCAAATGTCCTGCCCTCATGCAAACAGGGGAGCGACGCTGGATGCACAAAGCGATGTCGCAGGAAAATGAGCCGTTCCATTTGCTGCTAGCTAACCTCAAGCTGCCACCATTCAAACCCTTGTGACACTTTCCATATAAAATGGACTAGCTCCTGAGCAGCCCCTCCTGTTAAAATAACTCTCTAACTCTTCCATTTAAACTCTTCTTACTTGCACTGGAGACTTTTCTACGGTTCAGGAAGCAGCGGTGCAGGCAGCAGCTTTCCCTCTGAGTCAGTCCCGAGCTGAGCCACGGCCCAGACAGGGTTGGAAAGGTCACTGCCACCGTGAGTAGCTTCTTTCTGATAAAATATAAAGCCCAGTGAGCAGGGTCACCACAGCACTTCTGAAGCACAGCTTTACGAGCCTCTGGTCCACTCCAGACACCAACTCAGGTCATTATATTCCGGTTTCTTGTTTGTTCCCTCGTTTTAACATTTGGGTCTCTTTCACAGGCATACTACACGTCTACCTGAGCTTCCTCGGACAGTTGAAAGTCACTAACTTACAACAGATTTGCGTCAAAAGAAGTTGTGAAGGTTCATTTCGTTAATATCTGTAAAGCTACTATAAAATTTTGAGCAACTGTCATTGGCATCATTATCCCCAATTATGTAACATTATATACATTGCAACATAACAGCCCTTTTCAGTGCTCATTTCTAGATTTAGCAGTAGAGAAGAGACACCCTCTGGTGTGTTTGAAGGATAATCCAATTCCATCTCTGAGACACGATCAAGTGGAATACGAACGCTCCGCGACTTTGAATAAAATTCTCAATAAGAGCAATAAGCTCTTCAACAAAAGCACCCTTACGTTTCAGATGACGGTGATTGCTTTTCCACATCTTTGCTGAGCTGTCTCCTAGAAACTCCTATCAGAATTAAATCCTAACTGTAAAATGTCATAAGATTCAAAGAAACTAACCAGCCTGCAGAAAGGAGATGAATCTCTACTCTGTTCTAGGCATTCATACAGTGATATCTTTGGTCTTCCTTTGTATTTCCTACAAGATTCCTATTATGTCACCTCCATTACATTATGTAGAGCTCTTTAACCAAGTTTAAAAAAAAAAAACCCTCAAACCTGTGCTTCATAAGAGACTGCAGCCGCCCCCGTATCTCTGCTCACTTTCTTTCTTTTAATTAGGACAAGATGAACAGATCTAGGAGAGGGGAAGCAGTACTTGAGGAGGCAAGGGAGATGCTGACTGCACACGAAATGGTGCATTATCCTGTACTCCAGCGACAGATCCTCTTTGTGGACCAGCAAGTGCTCAGCCAGCATCTTCGAGTCAAGCCCAGCACCACCCCAGGAGGGTATACAGGGTCCACTTCTGATGCCCTCAGGGTACATGGGCATCCTGCAGGGATACAGGCAAGATCACTGTCCCAGCCACGAGGAACAGCAGAGGAGACACGACCGGTAAGGTGAGCCCTTGCATAATATCTGCTAACTAGAGTCAGTGATGCTGTAAACCTATTCTCCACACGAAGACCTGTCCATATGTGTAGCTGTCAGGAAAAAAAGCCCTATGAATCTTAAGGCTTTTAAATGATCAGGGCACCGGGTGCACATGGTACCTGCTGGCAGGTGCTTCCAGCACTGTGCCAGCCGTAACACCACACTGATCCAGCTGACCCGTCACGGAGCCACGGGCACCACTGTGCTGCTTGTTAAATCCCTCACATCCACACGCCTGTCCTTCCCGCCCAAAAAAAGCCAAGACTCCAAGCTTTCTGAGAACTAACAAGCATTAAAGAAATTATCTGTGATCTCACCCCACTTCCCAGTGGCTCCCATTAAGGGAAGCAGGAGGCTGCATCTAGATTGTTAATAAATGCGCGTAAACAATAGGTTCAAACGTGGAGGCTGAGTCACTGTGTTCCTGCGTTCAAGCTGTGTAATAGGATCCAAACACAGAACAAGGACCAGCTAACTTAGGGAGTGGACCAGCTAGCTAATGACAATTATTCTTGGCAGGACTCAAACAATCCCAAAATAAAAATGAGCTTAAAACATGTACAGTATGCTTATGAAGAGCAAAGCCACCAGGGCAGAACCAGATCTTAAGCTTTCGTAGGAACCCTTGTCAGTCTTCCAACACTGTTTATCGAATAAAATCACCCAGATGTGCAAGTACAGAAGAGTTATACCCTGTATGCTTCCAGTTAACCAGTTTAACTGAATATACTTACATAACAGAAACATGTAATAAAGTTCTCAGAAGAAAAACTGAGGCACAATGTAGAAAATACACCTTTTTCACTTTTCACTTTGTTACCCACTCATAAACTAATTTGTTTATTTACTGTATCTTTAAACAGTAAGAAGAAATTGACAAATCACTCTTGCAGAACAAAAATTTAGCAATTCTTAACACTTGTGAATCACAAACGCAGATTAAAATTCTTCTCATGGTTTACAGCTTAGTATTCAAGTGGAGATAATTTCTTCCAGAGAGAAACTCAGAAGATAGAATTTAAGAATGTTAAGCATATTCAATAACCAAATACTCCTGACTATTATGAGAGATACAATGCTAATGAACAAAAGCAAAAACAAACAGAAAAATCAGTATCACAGAATAAGCAGAATACATACGGAGAAAGGAAAGAGTTCCCAGAGGTCCCCAAGATGCTGGTAAGAAATGTCTTCAAACAAGATAAGGCAGCCTCTGAATAAAATATCAGGTTTTGCTTCATAGTTGCTGATAAGATGCAAAATAAGGCTGCAAAAACATTAGCTTCTACTGAAGCCTGCTTACTCACTACAAAGCGTCAAACACACCTTCATCCCACACGTAAAACGCAGATGCTGCCTCCTAATGAACCGCTTGTTGCAAGGGGGAATACCGTTATACAATAACCAGAAGGCTATTTCTTGCTGCAGAAACATAACTGGGTTTTGACTCAGAAAAACGCTGCAGTGCCTAGGAGCGGAGGGCTTCAGTGATAAAAATCATCCAAAAATAATTTTGCTGTTCAGAAAAAAAAGATGTAACAGGCAGCAACCTGAAGAATATGTCTCTTCTGAAACAGAAATTTCCACCTATGGATTTATGACATTATATAAACACAGACCTAATCTAGCCCAATCATAAATCCCTGCAAGCCACTGAATCAAAGCTGACAGTAAAACTGGAGCAGGTTAATATCTGCTTCTCATCTGAGAAACGATGCTCTGATTTTAGCAGCTTTCATACCCTGAATACACAGTGCATCCGTGCCTGGGAACATATTTGCATTCACATCCTGAAAAAGCATAGATCTTGTAAAACATATTTAGGAACTGGTGAGACATGATACATATATTGACTAATTCCATAGGCCTTTGGAGAAAATTGGTCTTCAGAGGAATGGTATTCTTATCACCTGAGTAGTTCAACATCATTCTCCTTGGAAATAAAACTCCTTGTTCTATACTGTAGACTTTTGAAGATGAGGCCTCAAATCACTGAAAGATCTTTCATATATTTAAATTTTATCCAAACACAGTGGCAGCTGGCTGCCAAATTCTCTTAAAACCTTTCCCTCCCAATTTGGACAAGAAAGAAAAGGAATCGTCCTATTTACCATTTTGTGGATCCATGTTGCTCTCTCTGCAAATAGCGGATTCCTCAGTTCCCACACACCAGTACATTCTGGGTCGCAGTTGTGAAGATCCAACAGACAAACTTTCTGCGGCACTTAAAATTGAATAGTGTTGTCAAAGCTGAATGGTCTCCGTCAAGTAAATGCAGGAGCAGAGTGACTGCTAGTAAGCACCATTCCGAGGAACCATCATTTGCCCTGTTTAAAAATAAATATTAAACCAAATGAATCGTTCTAGTATAGAAGTTGCAGAATGCTTATTCCTCTGTACTCTAACACAGTTGTCTAAATATTACTCAGAAAAAATGCACTCACCATCCTATAAATACAATTATTTTCGTAACAGCTTTGTTAAGTGCATAAAGTGAATTAAAAGAGGAGATTAACAATGTCTCCACTATAGAAAAGATAATGTTCCCAATTTTTCTCCACCAAAGCTCCTCAGTCTTCAGGGAGAGGGTGCTGGGGGTGGGCAGGGGTCACAGCTGCAGCTTCAGATTCTTCACACGCTAGCGTAAAGGCAAAGCATTGAAACCATGCAATGCAGCTGGAAAAATCCTAAATGCAACCTCAAAACCTTTCCCATCCACAGAGAAGACTGTGGCTCTTGTAAGACTCCACTGTGAGAAACTGAAAAATACTGATGTAGTTACTGAGACAATCCTCTACAGAAAAGAAAACAGGGCTAAGAGAAACACATCAGCTCCTTTCCCCTCTGCCCAGCCCTTTCAGAGAACTCTACTGCCCCAGAAGCGTCAGGCTTCTTCAGACACATTCAGGGAGGCAGATCAGGCCTTCAGGAGCTCTTGAAGTTTGGCTTCTCCTGACCTGACTGGCACAACAGGCAGCAGAGGCCTGTACAGCTCGGTCTGCCAGAGCATTTCCGACTCCTTACCTCTTCAAAGCTGCACACCTGTAATTTTCTCTCTTCTAACACACCTTCCACAGAGGTTAAAACCATGGGTGAATTTGCAGTGTGTGCCCAACCAGCATCAGCACTCCTTCATTCTCTCCTTTCAGTTTCAGTCAGTAAACGCCTCCCAGATGTAACACGATGCCCCTCACCTTTCACTCTTCACTAGTTTTTCTCTTGTCTGCTGCGTGATGCTGAAGTTTGCATTAGAGACTAAAAGCACATAACCCACCTCCTACTTCGGCCAGCGAGACCCCAGAACATCCCTCACTCTCCCCGAGCTGAGCTGGCTTCCTGCGTCAGGATCAAAGGCCAAGGAGAGTATGAAAATACCCTGATCCATCACCACTCTCCAGGAAGCTTCCTTCTCCCTCCTCATCACATAGGGTTTCAACCACCCGCCGACAGCGTTAAAAATCACCACACACCACATCAGTTGTTTCCAGGCAAATACTTGAGTTTTAGGTGCACTTACAGCAAAGTGCAGCTTCTGATGACCCCTCCTTTGTGGTGCCTGGCAGCAAGAACCAAAACTCACGCCTCAAGTGCTGTGCACACCCCTGCGCCCTGCAATCCCGGTGTGGGGCGCTGCCACAGAGTGTTTCGGTTCCTTGGTGTTTTTCAGACGTGGGAAAAATTATGTGGGTGCCATGTGGCAAATAATAATACATGCAAATAATACATGCAAGCACTTTCACACACACTCTACAGCTAAACACCTCCTTCGCATCAGGATGGCTGTAACTCCAGATGGACGCAGATGCCTGAGCTGCTGAGAATCCATCCTTCCCTCCACATCACAGGCTGCAGCGGCAGCTTGTCTCCCAGGTCTGGCTTTGGCAGGCATGGCTGCTGTGCTGGGACCCCACATCTCTGCTGCATCGCGGGTATGATACCCCAGACAGAGGTGTCAGGAAGGCTCTCACGCCTCCCAAAAGCTGTCCAGGTTGTTAACTCTGAAAATGGAGGGGATGTGATGTTTCCAGTGCCAAGCAGTCGCCTCCCCTGCACCCTGGCTATAAATGCACTGAGCAGTTACAGAAAGAATAAATACTTCTGCAGGCAAAGACTAACAGAATCGCTCTTTTTAGCAGATACTGGTTTCTGAGGCATTTCCTTGCTGTATGGCGGGGGCACACCACATGCACTCCCAGCACCTGCACAAGAAACACTGAACAGGGGTCAGTATGGACCACAGAGGCTTGAAAACCACCTCACTCCTGATTTTTAGGTTTCTACCCAGCCTACTCCCCAGGATGAAACTTTCCTCACATAGAGTGAAAGGAGAAAATTTTCAGGAGAAACAGCAGTGTGGCTTTGATAACCAGTTCCCTTTACCTGCAAGATGGGCACTAAACGGCATTGCCATCACAGCAGCCACGTAAGCAGTATTTCCATATTTCAAGACCTTTGAGTATACAATAAAAACACCTCTACGGTGCTTCTACCTTAAGCAATATGCACACACCTGTAACACGTGCAAACATCATGTTTTACTTAGACTGAGGAAGAGAGAACTCTTGGAAAAACAGTACTACCTGAATGCGACTCAGCAGAGCACGCAGAAGGAGCAGGACCATGAAGCACACACCTGATTTACATCCTGTTCCACACATTCCCCGTTTCTCTTCTCAGACTCATTGCCCATGCCTGTGCCATCCCCTCCGCTCCGCCTGCCCCTCCGGCCTCACCCCGAGACACCCAGAAACACCATAATTTGCCCCACATCGCTTCCAACTAACGAGAAACCTGCAAAAACTTCATTCTTTGCTCAAACCACCTGCTGTTCACAAGAAGCCCATCTGGGACCAGGCTCTGTGATGTACCACCACAGGTCTGGAGAGGTTCACTGCAGCATGCAGCTGGAAACGGGCAGCGGGCTCCTCTCCCAAGGCTGGGTGAGGCCAGACCCGGCACCAGAGCGGCTGCCTGGGGACAGCCCTGCCCGGGGGACCCCCGTCCTTCGTCCTTTGGGGAGCTCTGCCCAGAAAGCGGCACACCAGCCCCCTTCTCCCCACACCACAGCCACCGGCTGAGGAGAAACAAGGCAGGACCCCCGCTCCGGGATGGCTCTGGAGCCTTTCAGTCTCTTCTCGGGTCCCGCCGGTCTGTCAGCTGGGCTGAGGGCCGCGCTGGGGGCCCGGCCGGGGTCGGGGTGAGGAGCTGGGAGGGACCGGCCAGCCCAGCCCGCGGCCCCGCTTACATAAAACCCAATTTTTCCTCAGAGCGAGTCTCGAGTGTTTCCTCTCCCGCCAGCCCGGGCCGGGGAGGGCAGCGCCCGCCGCCGCCCTGCACCCGCTTCCCCACAAAGTTTCCTCCGAACTTTTTTTAATTTTATTTTTAAAAGCTATTTTTTCCCCACCCTCCTTTCTCCACACGAAAAGCCCCGCCGTGCCCCAGCAGCCCCCCGCCCCACCTCTTCCCCTCACGGGCGGGCAGGTGCCCGCGGGGCGGCCAGGCCAAAGCGGCGGCATAGCCACGGTACCTCCTGCGTCCCGGGGCTGGCGGGTCCCTGCGGCCGCGCCACCGCCGCCTCCTCCTCCTCCCTCCTCTCTCCTCCTCCGGCGCCGGCCGCCCGCCCGCCTGGCTGTGCGGCGCGGGAGGCGGAGGGAGGGAGGAAGGAAAAGGAGCGGGGCAGCGGCGCGGCGCCTCCTCCGCCACCGGGCCTGGCCACGGTGAGGGGCTGCGGCTGGCCGGGGGCGGCTGAGGGGGACAGGCCGGGAGCTGCAGGCCTGCCGGGGACAGAGCTCTGCCGCTGCCCGCCCCGGAGCCCGTCCCGCTGAGGGGACATGGCGGGAGGGCGCGAGGAGAACACGGGGCAGCCCCTCTCCTGAGCTCCTTCCGTCACTGACTGGAGTCCGTCCTTTCCCCAGGCAGGCACTACGCGGCTTTTAGCTCTGTTTTGTTTTTTTTTAAGGAGAAAAAAGCCCAAAACCAGTGGGAGTTGCGGGGGCTGGAGCAGGACCCTCTCTCGCAGCTGCAGCAGGTTGTGTGGGTGGCCTCACCTTCACCCCACCAGCTGCCATGTAGCTCCTCAGACCACAACCCATCTCCTCTCTGCACCCAGAGGCCTGGCCTCACCCATAGCGGAGTTGATCTGAGATTTCTTTAAAAGTTGCTCTTTCCTCAGATCGTGGTGTGAGTTTTCTCTTTGGAAAAGCAAAGGGAGCTTGTCTCTTCCGAAGGTGTTGGAGACGCGTGCTCCATCACAACGCTGTTCATCTCTAGGTACCAGACACCTCTCACAAGCCTGGTGCTGCTTCGTTTTCCCCACCCGCTGGACCTACCAAGAGAAGATAATTTCTGCGTGCCTTTTTCTTTGATATTCACGATGATTCTGTAAATTACACACACAGGTTTTTTTTCTTTGCTGGGCTGTGCCAAGAAATGATTGTGTGAGGATGGAAAGAGCCATCCATTCCCCGAACAGTGGGATTTGCCATAGGTGTTTCTTTGATGGGATTACGGGGACACGGAGGGGATGGGTCTTCACTGGTGCTTTCACCTGTGTTCAGGTGCCCCTTCGTCTGCTTTCAGCTGCAGCCACAGGAGTGTTACCTGTGTAGCACCTCTCCACCTCCTACCCAGCCTGCTGTCTTTTATGCCTCACAGCCTGGCTCTTACCCAGACCTTTCTTACAGCTTTTTTAGCACAATTGTTTGAAAACCCACTGAAATAACTTTTTCTCCTTTATTTTGATAGGGACTTCCGCTAGCAATAATTTTTTCCACACATTCAAGCTAATTTTTTTTTCTTCTTTTCTCCTCAAATTTCAGTCCACTTTTCCTGACTTCTGTCTCCATTGATATGTCACTCACAGTAATTCCTTTGTATCTCCAGCCTTCCTTGTTTTAAAGCCTCAGAGCTTCTGAGTGATGCTCCTAGAAAATTCAAGGAGTTCGGCTTGGCCTGTGTGGGCAGATGACAGGTATTTCTCACACGTGTATTGGATGGGAAGAGAGTTAAAAGACAATATCATTAGTGCTTTCTAACTATATCCATCTATGAGGGAAATAAGACAGGAGTGGGAAGGCATTAAGCAGAGTCGTAGTAGTGATGGATGTGTCTCAAAGGGATTTAGGAAGCAGCCAGACCAAGGCAGGAAGCCCCCTTTGGCAGCATGGTCCACGGTCCCTTCAAATTCTCCATTTTGAGGCTCACCTCAGGAGGCAAAAAGGATCCATCAGACTTGAACGGGAAGAAGCTGTGTTTGCCCCTGCCAGCTGCAGCTCTGCTCTCCTTCTGTCTCTACTTACTGTAAATAGTACAACTTATAAAAGTGACAGCTTAAAGGGTAAGCTAACAGACACAGGGTCCAGCTTTTACGTGTAGAGCATTGACCACACTTTGGCACTTTTTAAAAATAGGCTGTTCTTCACAAATAGCAGAAGTGAATCTAAGTTCAGATTCCTTCACAGTCCCCCCTGAGATCCTGAATCTCCAGATACACACGTGCAAACACACACTCTGCGTTCAGTTCTGCTGTGTGGAAAATGTACTTCGAAATTATGTTGTCTCTTGTGAGCCCAGAGCACGTTTCTGCTTGGGGACTACCGCTGGGTCACGGAATCAAGGGGAACAGACACAGGGCTGTTCAGGGAAGAGCCCCCTGTAACTACAGCAATACAGGGCCATTTTGTTGTAGCAGCATGAAACTGTAACCCTTTCCAGGGTTTACTTTTTATTGACACAATAGGCCAAATTCAGAGTGAAATAAAAAAAACCAGTGACAGGAGGATTGAGTTGAGTAGAAGTTGCTTGCTGATGGAAGGGGTCTTAACATATGCATTAGAGGGGATGGAATTATCTTAAAGCACTAATCGGCATAAATAAAAAAGCATTCAAGTTACTCCTCTGTTAAAATGAGTAAAGTCAATAGAAGTTTCCTGCTCCACCACTTTCCTTTCTGAGCATCATCAGTATGTAGCATTTAAAAAACATTTCACAAAGTTAAACATTTATTAGGAACAAGAACTATTACAAAAAGATACCCATAGTCTAAATATATACATGAGGTTTAAACATAGCATTTTCATGTACCTTTAGCTATAAAAATACATTAGATTAACTGTATCCTAATTTATAAATATAGTTATTTATTTTTTTTTAAAAAAAAGGTTGTATTTCGTATGAAAGCCTTACTGTGCAATGAAAGAATATATACCCTCTAAGGGGTTATTTTAAAGTTAGTGTCTAGTGTTATATAACTTAGAGAATTCAGTGTGTAGAGTCAAACCCTGATTTATACAATAAGAGATACACTGACTTTTAAAAAACTTGATAAGGGAATAAAAAGAGGTGAAATATATATCATACATATAAAGCCAGAATACTAGGATTTTAAGAATTTCAGATGATTTCAGTTTCAGCCACTGTTTATCAAAAATTAATACAGAGATACATCAAGATAACCAGCCTTTTACTGTTTGCCTTACCTCCATACTGTCTGACTGCAGCCCGAGAAAACTGTCAAGTAGGCAAAAGTAAAATATTTGTCTGAGAAGATGTTTGCACTCTAAGTGTTTTACAAAAATAGAAACTTATTTACAAATGTTCCCATTTGGCCTTTCATGGGGAAGGGAGGACATTTTCTTCACTGGATGGGGAGATTTACCTGTCTCGCGTATCCGTGGAAGGATAGGCTCCTAGTTACACACAACTGTTGGAGGTATGGTTCTTTTAAGAAGTTAAGCAGTGTTGAAGTGCAATTTCAACGGTCACTAAGTAATAAGGAAGTTTAGGCTCATGCAAACTTTTCCTTTACTTATCACCACCCACCTTCCTTCCCCCTCCAAAAAAAGGTCAAGTCATGCAATAGAACTTGTTACTGACTGGGCATATCTCTGAGCAAACAAAGGTACTGGTTAAATCCTTGCTTGTGTCAGCGAATAGAGGTTAGACCTGCATTTCTGCTTTGAGCCCTGGCATCTGGAAAACTCGAGGCAGAAATCTTTACCAGTGCTCCATGGAGATCTGTGGATATGCCCTAAGGAAATTCTTATCGGCTTGATGTCAGAGGACAGTCCCCTCGAGATCAGATAAACCTCCTAACAAGCTGACACCACTCACTCCTGCATACTTAGAGCTCCTGCGGACCTGGAACCAGTGGTTCTCCAGTACAGAATTGGGAGGAGGAGGAGGGAAAGTAGTGAACGCAGGAACGGAAGACAACATGTGGCTTGTCATCAATCTTGTAGTAACGTCTGGGCATGCAAAGAAGTTACTGCAGGAGGTACTAAGGCATGAACTTGGCCTGACAGCCACTCCGTGGATGTTATTGATGTGCTTATACAGCTGTAAGCAAGAGACAACTCCAGGCAGTTTACTCCTCGGTGGAGGATCAGCTGCTGTGTGCTTGCCACAAGATGACAGCACTCATGAGGACAACTGCTGCAAAGCTGCTGACACATTTAGGTCCAGCCACAGCTTATTCCATGGTAACTGGTTCGTAAACCCACATCTTTAGCACTCAGTGGGTGCTTGGGGGCACCTGCCTTTTCATACTGTACTTCCAGAAATTTATTTTAAGCTACATTACTGCGGGATAAAGAAGCAGTGAGAAGAGCTTGTAAGTTTTACTCTCATAATAATAGCTCTGGCTCAAAAAAATGTTCACACAGCCTGAAAGTTCCAGAGAAAGAGAGAGCAGGACAGCTTCTTGCAGCTCTTCTGTTCCCTCCCCCAGACCAGAAGGATGAGGGTGGGATGTTTTCTGTGTGGTATCTGCCATGCTACATGCTTAGCATTCAACTCCGTGTCATCGCGGTAAGTACAGTGCAAAATCCTCTTGCAAAAAGTGCTATAGTGAAGGTTTGAGTTACAATTGTGACTCATTCGTAGCCAGAAGGGTTAGCAAGTCAGCAACTTGCATTTGCAGCACGTGCCATGTGTGCACACCAAAACATCAGGTTCAAAGGACACTTTTAAGGCTAGCTCTGTTGGGTGACATACTGGCCCCAAAGGAATCCTCTAGGAAACTCCCATAAATCTCATTCAGGGCTAGAATATCACCAATATGGAGAATGCATATATTTTTAGAGAGACCAAGATAGCCCTTTCAAAGAGAATTTCTTTACAGATCCTTCCAGGAAAGCTTGCACTCCATCCCAAACTTCAGCTGCAGTCTTCACACAAACTCCGCCAACCTCAGTCAGGTTGTGTTAACCCTACCGCTCAAGTCCGTTTATGCCAAGCGAAACCCCGGTGCACTGAAGGTGTTTAACAGTCCATGCTAATGGTACCAGCAGTCTCTGTAACGTGCCATTGATGTCCAAGTCCTTCACGGGTACAGTTTGAAAGCAGATGTCCTGCAAACACTGCGACTGACCAGCATTTTAGTCACAAGTAGCCGCCAGATGTTCAGCCAGGGACTTGTACAGGACAAGTGTGCGCTATGCTGCCAGTAGGGTCAGTTAAATCACATCTCGAAGAGCCAGTTGACAAAGTGAAGTCCAGTAGATTCAGTGTTTCTAGAGGAATAACGTTAGGTGTTTCCATTTTCCTTCCTATCCCTCCCCTCCCCCTTGCTCTGAAACATCCCCCATGTGTCACATTCAGAGTGTCAGCGTTTTAGGCCTTCTGTTTTCATGGACTCTTCTGGGAGAGTTTAATGGTGACCGTTTTCACTTCGGTATATTCTGCCAAAGCGTATTCACCACTGGAAAACAAGAGAGAGGAGGGAAAGGGACCATAAATTGTAGCATGTTAACATGTACTTCCCTAAGGTAAGAGATTTCTTCGCAAGTGCTTTTTAGCCGCTGACTGACAGCTGCCGTAGATGCTTCTGGTCACAGTAACCCACAAGATGACACCTTGTGACTCTCTGCCTAGTGAAAACTCAGTACTCTTGTGAGGATCCAGAGAAGAAACATCCACGTACACATAGTTATCAGTGCCTAGACAGTAATTAAAGTTACTTTTTCACTGAAAGCAAGCTTCTGCTTGGGCAGCGATTCTCCAGAAGCTCACACTGATGCCAGACCCCACCATTGCATTATGTCCTGGTTGATGGAAACTGGCTCTATTCCCATGCCTTGCCCGAGGGATAAGCCCCTGACATGCTCTAATTAGCCAGGCAGTCAGGCAAAGCAAGCCATAAGGTCTCAATAGATGTGTCCCATTTGAGGATTCATTCATTGCTGTTCTTCGCAAGTGAGACATCTGAATGTCTCAAAGCAGCAGATGTACCAGAACAGCTACTGGGAATGGTTCCTGGAAATAAATCTGGCTTATGAAAGAAAAGGTGCATTAGATTGCTCTGAAGAGTCTTCTGAATGGTGTAATAAAACCTGCTTCTCTTCTATACATGAAGAAAACTAAGATTTAAGTCAACTTCTCAGCTCTACCTCTAACTTAAAGGGTGGCCTTGGTTTAAAAATTTCTGGATTATTAACTTTCTGTAATTTAATAGCAAGCTTGGAAGGTGGGAGGTAGAATGATCTTGGAGTTCATTCCTTGTTCTAGCTCCAACATTAGAAAGCCAGAGGTGCAAAGAGGCCCAACTCGGACCAGTGACACATCAGTCCAGGGAGGCCCGGATGCCACCATATAATAATGGAGGAGGTTTGGGGTGGACACCAGTGTCCCCTGCCAAGGTGCCATACTTCTCCCTTGATCTAAAAATCTAACTTGTAAGGAAAAATGCTTGCAAGTGGGATTGACTGAGCTGGAGTTAAGAGCTTATAAAGCAGATGAAGGTACTCCTGCAGGCACCGCTCACATTCTCACATCTGCACTGTATATCCACACTGGACTGGCTTAGCACCTCCCTGTGCAGGATGCTGCAAGTCTGATGGTTTAAAAGCAAAGTCAACAATATTTTCAGAGAGTCACAGTCATTATTGCATTATGTATCCACATATAAACAAAACATTGAGCAAAACTTACAGTTCTCTGCCATTGCCTGACATTTTAAAGCCACCAAAAGGAGCCTGTGCATAGAGCGCATTGTAACAGTTGATCCTACAATAAAAACATCGATTGTGAAAAGACATTTCAATACCAAGGAGAGGCAAGATGATGACAACAACAACAATACAAAAAAGGCCAAATCTCTCAGTTTTCTCTTTATACGGATCATTCGCTTGAGAAATCAGATTTTAGCAATAAAAATCTTATTTTGCCACAGAAACAGAAAACATTTGAGTGGTACTTGGTCTGACCCACATCTCACTTTCATAGTCTCTAATGGCTATAAGCCATTCATGCTCAAGCTGGAATTGATGCTGTGTTCGGGGCCATGCTTAAAATAAATAGTCCAACCTATTCCCTAGTTTAATGAAGCACATTCTGAAATTAACATATTAATTCAGAAAGCTGTTGAAACACTCAAAAGCAGACCCCAGCATCCATTTCCAGGTACAGAAAAAAGCTGGACTGCATTAGAGAATTTTGTTGCAGGAAAACAAAAGCTCTAGCCCCATTTCTGTAGACACCAGACAGGAAAAGCTAATGTAGATACTTCCTCAGCATCTCAGTCAGAGCAAATGACTGAAGAGAGACAGGTATGGCTTGGTGCTGTAGGACTGTACCTTCAGGTATGTACAACACATGTATCCTTCAAAGCCCAACATCCCATTTTTATGTAGATATTATTCAGAGGGAGATTGTGCTGGCACCAACTCTTGAAATCAATCCTCTGTATGCATCAAAATCAGACACCAGATCAAATTCCTGTCTTCAGTGGGAAAAAAAATCAGGATTCCATCTTTAAAATTATTCTAACATGAAGAAGTTTTGTCAGTAAAAATAGCTATTTATCTTTCTGACAGTGGTGTGATGCCATCTACTGTCCATACTGATTTGTGCAGCTCAGACTCTATCTGATGCTACCTGAAGATCATAAGAATTGCTTTTTTTCTACATATTTAGAAAGGTACCATGATTGGTGGAACTTACTACAACCCCTACATTTTCAGAGTTTTTCAGACAAAGAACTACATCGATTGAACGAACAACCAGCCCATTTGTCACCAGCTTATTTTGATGAATGGATGTTGCTTCTGAGGAGAATATCAAGAATTAAACAGACTGCTAACACGTCTTCCTCCAGCGCTCACACATGACTCCAAATCATACACCCCTCTCCCCTCCCAGGAAATAAAATCCCAGCCCACACTCAGGTCCCGCACTGCTCACCAGACAGTTCCCGATTGCAGTGCAGAAGCTAGTGTTAGTGCTCTGTCCAGATTCTTTGTGAACACTGCAGCTGTAAGTCCATACTCGGTACTGTTGGCTCTTCTTATGACTTCTTCTATACTCTTGAACTTCATAATTGGCTGAACTGGCCCGAAAATCTGCACATATCAATTAAACATCAGTACAGGAAAGCCTCTGCTAATCATGGTAATTCTGAAGTAATCAGAATCAGATGCTTTCTTTGGGTACTGTATTTAAAATGTTACATCCTAGCCTTCTAGAAGTCACTGATAGAATCCCTTAAAAACTACTAATTAAACTGACTTCAAAGAAGTGCAGTGATGTCTTGTAGTGTTAATACCTGCTAAGATCCAACAACTAGCGGATCATCTATAACAATCAAAACAAGCAGAGTTTAATCTGGACACATTTCAAATGATTCATCCTTACTCCATTTACAACTCTCCTTTTGGCCTCAGCGAGTATACTCAAGAAGGAATTAATATATTTCAAGCATTGTAAGTTTTCTTCTTTGGTTTTTACCCTGCTTTTGTCGTTGTATGCAGTTTATTGGCATGCAGTGCATTTGCCACGTATGTGTTTGACCACAAACTTGGCTTCCCAGGTTGCCAGGGTGATGGCAGCCAGCACACACAATACTTCACGGTTTCTGGGATGGACTTTCTCCTCAGATATGGTACCAAAGGTGAGGCACTTTTCTGGCCTGTAGTACAATAAACCCCCACCAAAAGTGAGCCACAGTTTCACTTGTGCCACCTTGAGCTAAGCAGTTTGCCTGGCCTTTATCTTCATACAAGTGTTTCTAAATTTCTTTGTTTTGGAAGATCCAGGTACGTCACTGAAGCCTCGATCCCAGACAAAGGATGAACATGCATTTGCAATGAAAGTGCAAATGAATGAAACTGGATAAGCTTCATGAATCATGACTTGGGATTTGGAGTCAGTTCATTTNTGGGATTTTCAGCTCTTATTCCCTCTATTTTTAGAATCTAGCTCATGCCCAGACTGACTGATATCTTTCCCAGGTTCCTTAGAGATTCAGTGGCAGATCTGAGACATCTAAACATTTTGCCAGGAGTGAACAGTAAGCAGCCTCATAAAAAGCACTAGACTAAACTGTAAAATACAAGTGCCAGTTGGACTTTGGCAATACTACTCATTTTCCATGGGGGAACATGATGAAAAGAAGATTAACTTGTATTTCAAAGGAATATCACAGGATCTAATCACATGCAGCTTGCTCCATTTTTCTGCATATGAATAATGAAAGACAGAGTATTAGATCTGCACTTTGCTGGCTTTGATCGTATTTTCATATAGGAAAAAAAAAAAGGTCAGACTCCAGGGATTTCACCATGAGAACAAAATCTGGGATTAGTTCAAAGGCTAAGGCTACTTGAGAAAAGTTCTTCAGTGGCAGTATAGCACGGCTATTCCTTCCCTCCTCACCAGCTTCAGGTCACAGAGCTCGTCTCACCTTTCTGCAATAAATCAACTCCTTTTTTACAAAGTAATGGAGCAAGAACACACGTTATACTGTCCCCTGTCACTTTGAATCGGCATGTACCACAGCTGAGCAATTTCAAGTCTGCTCAGTAGGAGGTGCGGAAGAGCAGGCAGCACCCACAGCTGTCCCTCTGCATAGGAGAGCTTAACTCCGTCTTCAGAAAACCTTCAAACTTCAGAGCAAAGAATACGCAGAATTGCTCCAGCCTGCCACGGTTTCAGTTATTTATATTTAAAATCAAGAATCCAGACAGAAATCCCTCCATCACCACTATTTCTTATTCAGAAGCAGCATTTATAGCAGCTGTATCTAGGTAAGGCATGTGTTTGGATTTTGCGTTACATCAAGAAATGACATCCGAAAGCTTTAGGGTAGTATTATCTACTATGTTTTCATCTGGTTTGTTATTGTCTAGTGAGTACACTCACAGGGCTACTTTCCTTTTGGAAAACCAAACAAAATGCAAGGCATTAGAAAGGGCTGGCAAACAGACACCTATTAATTGCACAAAAAATTGTTGCTAAAACATTTTGACAGATTTTTTGCCCATTCTGCTCTCTTCCTTCTCCTCTCACAATCCTGTCCCTCCCATCCCCCCCACCCCTTCCCAATTGAAGCTCACCCTGCAGATACTTCATTAGTAGAATGGATTTCAGCATTAGGCAGTTGTTAGGACACTGAGATAAGTTAAACAAAGGAACCTTCTATTCTTCTCTAAGGTTTTCCCTTCAAACTGCTACCATACCTCTTTTCTTTCCCATTTACAGTAGTAAATGCAGATAAACGTTCAGGTGACTTGTACTGTACCTCTTCTTTGGCGATACGCATGTTGTCCGTGACCTCGGAGAACACAGTGGGTTTTATGAACAGGCCTCTGTCTTCAATGGCAAGACCCCCACACTCCAGCTTAGCTCCTTCTTTCTTCCCACTTTCTATCAGCTCCAGAATTTTATCAAACTGTTTTTGGTCAATCTGTCAGACACAAAAGGAAAAGAAACAGACAGCAATGGCTTTATTATCACTGTTCCAGAGATGGGAGTCATGGTATGTGGCCCAGGAGCACATTGGCAGGGCACTGTCAGACCAGGGGAGTTTACATCCCGTTCTCTGATGTGGCAGTCAAGCAGTAAGCAGGCTGAAGGACAGGATGGGGGCATAGCCCTGAGCCACAGAAAACAGAATGTGAAGTTCCATGTGATAGTTTAGTCTGATCTAATAGTTTGCTGCCACAGAGAGGGGATCTCCCCACCTCCCCTACTTCTGCATCGTGGATGTGCGCTCCCATGGCTCACCTCCAGCTCTGGGACTTCTCCAGGCACTGATTCAGCTCAGTAGCACCGTGAGAACAGCTTGAGATGGAAGAACCCAGTGAGCGCTGCCTCCCTCTCTTTCCACACATGCATCCTATACAGACAGCCTCAGAGATCAGCCCTATTAGTGGGGCGACTTCAGAACAACTGCCACACTGAAGCCACACTTTTAAAATCAGGAAGAGCCTTTCATGGATCTTAGAGACTAGCACCATCCCAGCATTTCTTGGTTCTCTGGACTGAGAGCCATACCCAGACCAGGACACTGAAGTCATGGAGCTGTGCAGCCCTACACCAAGACTTGAAGGAGACATCAGAGACATTTCTGATCAGTACTGGTCCTGTTCTTGTGCTCCACATGCAGCAGTGTACTGCAGGTGCTGTCAGGTTTCAGACAAAGAGATGTGGCTATTTGCATGATGCATAATTAAGCGATGAAACACCTCATCACAGCACACTGCAGATGGTAAAAGACTTATGGAGATGTTTTAGAAAAAGTAAAATTAACAAAAACCTTGAGGGGATTAAACAAAAGACTCCACCCACTGGTTCAAGGTGCCCTGGCAGCTTGGGAAGTTAATTGTGAATGCCAGGTGTCTCCAGAAGCCTGTGGTGGTTCAATACCCCTCCCTAGGCATCTGGTTTTATTTCAGCAGGGCCAGTTGCCAGTTGGGACTATTTACACGGAGTGTTCCACACTCAACTCCTCCAGGTTACAGGCTATATCCTGTCCCTTGTTAATCCTGGCCACACGCAATCCAAATTTTCATGCTTTTAGACAAATATCAAAGCTTCAGGAGGGCGGGCTGGGATACTTCTGATCCACAGCAAGAACAGAGAACAGCACATCTCCTGCCACACAGATGTGAGTATCATGTGCACTGCGGACAGCTTGTACTAAGTGCTTGTGTTCTGTCATGTGTCAAGATACTACCCAAGAAAACACTTGATACCTGCTACTGCATGAGGAAATGTGTGCCCTCCTGTAGGATACAGAGCGTCACATAGTAAGTTCGGCAGGTGTCATACATATTGTCTATTGGTCTGGTTGCTTAGTTGCCGAATGTAAATAATTTGAAAATATCTGCAAGTGCTTTCCATCCTGGCATGTCTGTGATCCAGACCAATCCAGTTCATCCACTTCACATCACAGAAAACAAAACAAGGATATTTATACAGCTGTAACTTGTTGCAAGGCAAACTATAGTTAGATGAAAAGACACTGGGGAAAGAAAACATTTGTAAAAATGACATGCAAGGGTGGAACTGTTTGTCGTTGTAACGAGAGCTTGCAAAGCTTGTTTAAATTCTGTCCCCTACTCCACAATTATTTATGGTTTGAGTGTTGGCTTCTATTAAAAACACATGATCTGGCAGAGCAAATTCTACTATTTGTCCATCTAATTCAAAAGAGAGGAAGGCTTCTGAGAACCCCCAAATCTTCGTATCTTGCTTCATTTAAGTCAAGGCTGCAAGAAGCAGTTTTTCCTTTTCCGAACCTAGCTTTTGTAATCCTAGAGAATAACTCCACAACGGTGTCCAACACACTGTTGGACACATACTCATTCTACTTAAATATTTAACTTTCACGCTTTAATCTTAAAGCAAACAAACATCTAGAGTCTAAGGAAAATACTCGCCATCTTAAAAATCAAACAATAGGTTTTGGGCTGAATAATTTCTGGCTAGCAAGTGCCACGAGGCAGCCTTAGTGCTTTTTTTTTTTTTTTTTTTTNAGACCAGGCCTTACAGTCCCCAAATCCCAGTGGCATTCTACAGTGACAAGACTAGTTTAATCTTGTTCTAATCTAATCCTTGCTTTAGTCCACCAGGACTTTAGTCTCATCTAATGCAGTCTGCTGTTCACAACTGTATAATGCACTGGTTAACCAGTTTGCTGTCTGTGCAGATCGAGTTTATTACTTCCTGTGATCCAGCTCTCAGGAATCCAAGGTTACAAAATGCCCTCGGACTGCGTTTGAGGCTGGCACTCAAACAATCCTGACCACCCCTCAGGTTTCTTGCGGCGTCCTTTGAATTCCAGCCAGCCAACACAGTCAGACACATGTGAGTTTTGGAGAAGTCTCATCAGAAGCATGCCTCATTTCTGTTTAATAGTGTTTAAATTTGACCTAATTTTGATCAGAGCAGTGCAGTTTATATCAGCATAACCCAATATTGCAGCTGACACAGACTTTTCCCCACACCCATGCCACAAGCATCCACGCCAGCACACAGTGATCCACATCAGGGAACTGACCCGAGTAAAATCTTTCTTCCTCACTTCCAAAAAGGCAGGATTAGACCTGAATCAGCTAGTTCCCCAATGTATTTCATAAGTGCAGTGCAATATAGGAACAAACAGCTGCACTCAGGGCTTTTCCAGCACTAGATTACATCAACTTTAAGCTCTGGTGGACCAGTATTGTCCGTCGCCCCATCTTGTCCTGCAGCAGGGTGTCTCAGCAGCTCCTTGGAGCACTATGCTCAGCTGTGGTGTGGTTTGGTTTCAAGGAGCACTAGCTCAAAGTCTCACTGCAGAGGCTCTCCTATTTTACACTTCCTGAACTCTCTACAAGTTGCAGGTCCTGCTGTCTGGCACTTGGAGCTGGTGTAGGACCAGAAAGTTCAAGGGCTACAACCACTGTCAGCCTAAAGGCTAGCTCCAGCTCCTCCAGCTTAGATCACTGCCTTCTAAGCCAGTGATCATCCCAGAATGGGGTCTACACAGCAGCCTGGGGCCATTTTTGTAATGCTGTTGTGTACGTCCATCGTGACCCACACAGAAGTAGAATGAAAGCAGTGACCTGGATCTCTTTGATGGAGAGAGATGAAGGAGAAGAACAAGGCAGATTGTTCTGCCTTGTGATTCTTCCCTTATCCATCAGCTGAAGACAAAAAACCCTCACAGCAGAGCAGGTTACTTCAGGAACAGAAGAAAAATTTGATCTAGAAGCTTCACATTTGAACAGCAACTTGTGGGCAGGTGTGAATCTTTGCTACTTTTGGAGGTATTTTAAGACCTTGTGACACTGCATCATCACTCTCTTCTGCTTGAATTTCTGTGTATTGCATCTTATAGCATAGGCTCCCCTTTCCTAAGACTGCTGAGCAGTTTGAAATCTCTTTTAGGCAAATTCCAGGGGTAGATGTAGCCCCAGCATGAACAGGGGATGTACATCATCTCATTCCCCATGCGTGAGGACATTCAAGGAGGTTTTGTCATGAATAAATCACGTGTAAATGGGCCTAGATCCAGATAAGGGGAGGAGGATATAATCACAGCCATCCCTTCTCTGGGGGATCTTATATAGTGTCAAGGAAGAAAAACTCCCAGCGCAGAACTGAGAGCTGGCAGCCTAGGTTGTAGATTACTGGGATTCCTTCTTTTTTTGGTAGCAAACAGGGGCCCTCTGAGAAGATCTGACCCAAGGATCATCCTCTTCCAGAGCTCTCCACCACAACTTAGATTGCTTCGGAATGAAAAAATAAGAGGAAAGCTCTGGAAGCATTGACAAGGCTGATCATGACAGCAGCTTGGCATGGTTCTTCCTCCTAATTCAGCTGAAACTTCTCCAAAGAATCAGAAAGAGAGCAGAGGAAGAGAGGGAAAGTGGGGACTCAGGAGTCCCTGGGCTCTAACTACTTGTCATCACCAACACAGCCAAGAAGCTGAATGGACATTTCCACAGCTGCACTCTTCTGTGCATTGCAATTGCTCGCTGCAACATGCTTTGTATTACTGTACCAGGGAGACAGCCCCTTCCATAATGCTGGATAAGAAGTGAATTAAATACATTTGTGTTTAAAAAAATTACAACATAACATTTCAACAGTTGTGATTAATTGATATTTAAAATAGAGAGAAAAATAAAGCCATGATACATTACTCACCGCTCAGCACTTCTGCTGGAACCATATTTGCAAAGATAATATTTACACAAGGAAAATTAAACAAAAAACACAACTGAAAACCAAACAACAACTGTTCCAGGCACACAGTTACCTGGGGCCCTTGTTCAGTTCTGGCATCAAAGGGGTCTCCAACCAGTCGCTTCTTGGCATACTCCACGCTGCGCTTGACAAACTCCGGATAGATCTGCTCCTCCACAAACACTCGCGAGGCAGCCGTGCAGCACTGCCCTTGATTGAAGAACACGCCTTGATGGGCACATTCCACTGCCAAGTCCACTGTAACAGGAGGGAAAAGTGTTACCACATGCACTGTTTCAGCCTTACAGTGTTTCCAGGCTTGTTTTTTCCTTTCTCTTTTGAAAACCTCCTTAAAAAAAAATGCCAGCAATGGTCCAGAACCATTGAAGGCACTTACAAAGTCTCATACTGCCCCCAAACCAGATCTCTTATTATTTGCACCTGACTTCCTGCCTTTTGTCTCAAGGTCTGGTTTGCTATAGCTCCTGATATTTTCCTCCACAAGGACTCTGAGGATAGCAACCAGTTTTTCTTGCTGTGGGAATTCAGGTATGGATTCCTAGATACTGTGCATCGGTTCCTGAAGACTAGTTTCTGTAGTGATCGTTTCAAAAGCATGTGCCCTTCTGTTGCACAGCCAGCTCGGACGAGGTCCTCGCAATGCTCACTGTTAGCAGGTGGCACACCTACCTCTGGCTTTCAACCTCTGCTGTGCTGTGCAGGAGAGTATTTTCCCCAAGCCAAAAAGGATTTTCAACCACTTTGGTGGTCACAGGTTACACCTATCTCCTAGCTCTACTCACTAATGCAACAAAGTCACAACAGAACATGCAAAATGAGTCCTGCAGATCCCCAGGATAGAGGGGAGGCTGGATGAGATCAGGTTCTATGAAACCTTCCTGTTAGAGCAATGCATGCAGAGGGGCTGCATTTTAGACAACTGCTTTCCCCACTGCTTGGCTCAGACTCTGCAGTCCTGCCAACCACAAAGAAGGCACCACAACAGCGGAAGTGCACAGATGTGAGATTTATCTGCAACTTCAGCCATCCCCAGGGAAGACATCTGTTCATTTGCCATCAGAACAGTCCCTGTGCTGGGGAAGAGCTCCAGTGAAGCAGAACTGCATCCTGCTCTTGGATAGAAGTTTCCTCCAGCCTTTGTATGGATGTAGTGGCAAACACCAGTCCCGCTAGCTGCCAAAGGACAGCAGAGGCACACAAAAGCACTGCACTCATAGCATCTTAGTCTCCAATACTCACAGTCTGCATCTGCGCAAACGATGCAAGGGTTTTTCCCTCCAAGCTCTAACGTCACCCTTTTGAGGTTGCTTTTGGAAGCTGCTTCCTTGATCAGTTTTCCAACCTGTAGCGTTGAGACACAAAGGGGACATGAGATTTTCCCCTGAAAGTCTTAACTCAGCATGTCAAGTGTGATGCTAACAAGGGTAGAAGAGCCTGGTGGGTGGCTGAAGCAGTAGGAGTCAGGGATGGCATTATTAAATGGTTTAACTGTGGGCCTTGATGGTTTATGAGTTTTACTTTCAAAAACTGGGAATTCAACTTCTTAGAGTAGTTCATGCCAAGGCCATGGTAAGAACTCACTGTTCCTGTTACCACTCCCGTACCAGAAAGCCATGTAGAGTTTTTGACATTTAGGAGAAAACTTCCTCTTTCTGACAGTTTAGGCTGAGCTGCACCACACACAAGAGTAACTGACACATGTTCCAAGGCAATTCCTGAGGATGTCAACAGCCAAGCTCCGGCTAGCTCTGCTGTGACACCTTCTGCCCAGGAACCTGCTCTGACCATCTGGTGGAATTTACCTGGAAAGGATTTACCCTGCTTCCAGAATTTAAACAAAGTAATGTCAAACTAAAGGTTTTTGCCCCCTAGAAAAATAGTTTCATATCAAATGTTTTCCCAAAATTCTGACAGTCTATTTATTTTTTATACTCATAACACCAAAACAGCAATTTCTCTTTCTGTTTTAAAAAAATGGAATTCCTCACAAGAAGAGCATAAATCAAGCATCAGATTCATTTAGTAATCTAGATTTGTTGGGAACAATGTGATTTAATACTATTTGGAACCTTCAATTGTTAAGGCAGGTTATTTTTTTAACTGTGACCTTATATTTGAATTCCTTCATTTTGCAAGTGGTTTTCTTGTATTTTACCTTTGCACATGCCAATCTTAACTTCATTTCTGCCTCAAAACACTGTTGCTCTGGAGTGGAGCTGTGAGCAAGGAAAGCATGGGGCAGCTGGCTGGCAGTTATAGGTCGGTATTTCTCACGGTTTGCCTTTGGAACTGGAGAGAGACTCCTGAACCCAGTAGTACAGATCATCTCTAGTCACTCATCAGCCTGGTCCTAGAGACAGCAGAAATAAGCGATGCATCCTGCTGCAGATACACAGAGCTTCACAAGAGGCATTCCTACAAGGTAGCTGGCCGAAGAGGAGTAAGCTAAAATAAGGGAAAGGAAGAAATCTAGATGGGAAAATTCTCCTGGAGTTGAAGATCAGTATTTCCAGGCTGGCTCTGAGCCCAAGCTGGGGCTTAAAAACTAAGTCAAAATGTATTTTGAATTAGCTTCACTTCCTGGCTCAGAAACAGTAGCATTAGGCTGCAAATACTGCAGAGATGCAGCTCAACTCACAGATGGGTGGAGAGGGAAGAAAACACTTCTAAATTACACACGCATTAGCAAAGAATCTGTCTCCCTCGGTGTTTCCTGCACACCCATGGATTAGGAAAACAAGCACAGCACCGATAGCAGATTTTTTGCCTACAGGGTCCAGCAGCTGAGATTTTCCTTCTGCCCCTAATCCACTGGATACTCCTTTTTCATTAAAAACCCAGACAGAACCATGTGGGCTGGATGAGTCTGTAAACTCTATTGTTTTCACACAGCCAGCAGCTAATCCGGGCTAAAAGTTTCTGATCTAGGATTTGGAGAGTAGCATATATCTGGGTAAACTCCTAGGTTAGAGCAACTATCAAGAGAGTAAAAGCTCACTGTGAACTTTTACTTTATTGAGTTCGTGCTTGTTCCCATGATCCCTGTACAGAAACCGAGGCTTAACACACCTTCTCCTGTGGGATAAGCGAAGCAGTGAGCATGTGCACAAAGCCACTAGATGGTACTGTTGTTAAATGCAGCAGCTTTGGAGTGTTCAGTGAGTTACCTTTACCGACCAAGAATACCATTCAAGGTAATTTGTCATCATTATGCAATTAGATTACACTCTGCAATTATGAGGATAGGTATAAGAATAGATGAATTTGGCAAATGCTCAGCAAGAATAATGTTACTCAAAAAAAAAAAAAAGTGAAAAAACTATATTTGCCTCAACTGCACCCATTGGTGTCAGCATTTCTGTTGTCTGGACACTGCCTCTCTTCAGGGGGTGTGTATATATTGAGCAGTGAGTGGAAGAACATTCTCATTTCTAAGCCAGTTTTTGTTTGAGGATTTGCAGCAGTGATTACTGGAGACAAATTTGTTTGCATGCCACAGCTGCACTCCGTTCTGTGGACTAAGCCAAGCCATGAGCTCCTTTCCGCCGTGTAGGTACAGAAGAGGACGGCTGTCGGTGTCTGATAGTGCAGAAGTCCACCCCTCTCCTAAGCAAGGCAGCTGTAGCTATTTACAGGAAAAAACTGAATAGAAGACGCCTTACTGCACAGGTCTCAAATGAAGCTCAAACGTTAATCCCATCCACGTCAGCCGAGGAAGCCTCGGGCACGGGGCCATGTTTTTATTTAAGTCCTAGCTCTTCAGAAGTAACTAAAGCTGAGGAAGAATTGTTCAGGGCTCTGACTGACATGTTTTCCTCTTGCACACGCTTGCAGGGCAGGACTGGCAGCCAAACTTGCCCAGAAGCCCCGTCAGGTCAATGACATGATGTTAAGTCACTGCCAGCCTCTCCAGTAGGCTGTCTTTACGTAAGAGCATCTATTAGTTGTGTTTTTACAGAAATGTGTTGGTTTGGCAAAACCCAGCTTACAGAGATGCGAGATTATCACAAGCCTGAATTAGACAAACCGCAAACACTTCTGAGAAATCCTGTCACGTGGAATATGGTGGAAAATGGTGTTGGCTATACAGAAATCACTGGCACTTCATTGGTTCAATCTTCTGTGGATGACAGATTTAGAAGAGAATGCAAAGAGGAGCAGTAGGTGTTTTATGAGAAATCCATCACCTACCTTTGTTGATCCAGTAAAAGCAATTTTATCAATGCTGTGGTGGGTAGAAATGGCAGCTCCAGCTGTGGGGCCGTAGCCTGGCACAATGTTCACCACACCTGGAGGGAAACCCACCTAAAACAGAGGTTAAATACAGAGAGATTTTGAGCACTCTGGAGCTGATCTGCCCTCCTGAGAGGGCAGTTTGGTTCTCAGGAAGCTTGAATTAGTTGCACTATATTCCTTGTAATTAAGAATTGCAAGGTGCAGAGCCCACACCAGATACATCACTGTTTCCCAGACTTCCCAGTAACATGGCTGTGTGCTACCAGCTGGAGTAGACATGGGTGAAACTAACAGCCATGCTTAGGAAATGCCAAGTTTCAGTAAGAATTCTTGGAGGAATCCCAGTTTCAAGTCAAAAGAGAGGGAGTCTTTTGGCCAAACTTGGCCCCCAGCTACTGCTGTGCAGCTGGAGCCAAGGGGCAACTGAATGAAAGTTTGTTTTGAACAAAGGTTGACATTTGTGGTTCTCCAGGGGCCAGAGGGATTAAGAAGTCAATAAAATCTCACTGAATGATGGGGCTAATAAAACAGGAATACAAGAGCAGATGGTAACAGACTCATGCCAGTTTCCACCACATTTACAACCTAGATTAGCCAACTAGCAATTTTGCCAGAAGAGACAAATGGCAAAACTTTAGGTGAAATTCTAGTGCAGCACTTACTGGTCTGGTTTTAGTACCTGAAACTGAGTTTCAAGGCTTATGCTCTTCTGGGCTAGACCTCCCCTGCTACTGATTGCACAAAGTTGTTTTCCCTGCATTTTCTAACAATGGAATTGCAGGATATGAAGCATTCACTTCATTTCTTGGGGCTTTTTAATATAAAATTTCAATAAATGCAGATGCTCCTTCCTAATACAGAAAAAATGAAGCAGTTGCTCATGTACTATCTTGCAAAAAATTATCTTCATAAGACATTTTTTTCCCTATTTTTTCTTTTCATAAATTGGAAGGGCAGTCTGATTTTTTCTACAAATGTGACAATGATAAAAGTGAGTTTAATAGAGTTTGCATCTTGGCTAATGAGTTTTCAAGAAAATACTGCATGTCAAACTGTGCAAGTAATGGTGTTTGGAATCAGCACCAAAGCCACAAGGAAGCAAAAAAATTGGTTCAGGTCACCCTGAGCCAAGAAGTTTTTTCTGTTTTTCAGCAAAAAAAAAGAAAGCCAAAATATTTTGGTTGGACCAAAATTATTTCACTGAACCTAACACATAGCTTTGTTTGTGTGTTAACATCTTCTGCATCCTTTTAAAGACCAAAAAAAAAAAGAAAAAGAAAAAGTATAACTTATTCTTCTGAAAGCTGTGAAGAATTTAGCTAATTTTGGGTGGAGAAAGGAACATCTTCAAATAAAATTATTCTGCTCTAATGACACTTGAAGGACAACTGTAAGAAACAGACAGTTTAGAATTTCAGCTCAAAAAATTAATTTCACCAAAACTGAATGGGGTTTTGGGGGGAATGCTATGCCTGTGTTTGGGGAGCTGTATGTCAGAGTGTAAAAAGCAGTGGTGTGGCAGGGCTAACTAGAAGTCATGACAACTGCACCCTATGCTCACTCATCTTATGTAGTATTATTAAATCAATCAACTGTAGGAGATACTTAACTGGAAGTATTTTTGCACTGCCTTTCCTGATGGAGGAGCCTTAAGTGTCAATTCTTAACATATCCTTTTACTTTCTCCCAGGCTAAGCCAAGAGCAGACAAATCATCATTAACATTTGGCTGAGCCTAGCAAACAGACTTTTCCAGCTGAGAGGCAAAAGCGTATCTACAACCCTTCTAGTTTTCCTCGTAATTAGTCACACACACATATATGAAGCTGACTCACTGACCAGTGCTGGAAGGTACTGTGCACCTCCCACCGCCTCCGTGGGATTAGTAGATCTGAGGGTACCTGAGATGCTACCTGCCAAGCCCTCAACCAACATTTTGAAATCCCAGCCTATGATCTTCCCTTTATGTCAGTATCGAGTTGGCTTTACAGGCCAGATTTAGCTAAACTGTTCTATGAACTACAGAAATTATGAAGAATTGTTTCCCATGGCTCTCTGTCTTGGTTGAATTATCCCACTTCAAAATGGTTCAAACACAACACTGCTGCCTAATCACACCCTTTTTTGTCCCATTGTCTAATAAAACTGAGCTGTAGTCTTTCCCTCATTTCGGAGAGGGAAAGAGAAGGCAAAGGAATAAAACCATTTTTTCTCTCTGCAGCTTCCCAAGAAAGGTGAAAAACCTACAGGTTTTGTGATCTTTGCTACCTCCTAGCCAGCCACTGCTGGTCATGAAAGACTTTGTAAGAAAAGACTGAAGATGGAGGTTGTTCTCACTTTCTTCTGTGAGGCTTTGATATCTTTAAAACCTAAAAACCGACACAGCCAATTAAAAATACAATCTTGCTTACAACCTTAAAAGAACAGCACCTAGATGGGATGTTTGGATTTCCTTACCTCCTTGATCAGGGAGCCAATGTACAGCGACGTGAGAGGAGTTTGTTCAGCTGGCTTGATAACCAAAGTGTTTCCACAGCACAGCGCTGGTGCCATCTTCCAAACCAGCATTAGCAATGGGAAGTTCCACTGCAAGAACACAAGGCTGGTCAGATCAGCTCAGCACAGTCACCTGCTCACTTCCACACAGCGTTTTTCCCACCTTCACACAGCTCAGGGAGAAAGAAGCAGCTGGGAAGCCAGCCACAAAGAGAAGTGCCTGCTTACAATACTGTGTTTGCTTGGGCTACGGAGTATAACTTCCTTCCTCTTCCCTTGAGATCCCAAATATTGCTGTCAGTCCTCAAGCTAATCCTGTAAATTGGACAAACCTCTGCATGATGTGACCTCATTCTTTACAGGAGTTTGCTCACACTTTGTTTAGGATTTTGGCTGTGTACAGAAATCAGGTTGGAGGCAGTGTCCTGATGCACCACTTTTATAAAGCATCGTTTTGTGGGGGAATCAGAGGGTGCAACTGCTCATTGAAAAAAACTCATTTTTCTGTGCCAGGTACACAATGTCATTCAATTCCAGCTTTATAACTAGGAAACTGCAGCGGGTGTCCAGTCATGGAAATCCAGGGAAGGTCTTAGACTCCCTTCAGATTGTAAATTGCTCCTTTCCAATTAGTTTTCTTATTTGGAATTAGGAACCAGGCCACATCAGTTTCCTCTGTGCTAATCTCTTTCATGGCCCTGTGTATTTGTAGATCTTGGAGCCTCAGCAAGAAGTGGAAAATCTAGCTCACATTGAATCTCAGAAAGGTCATTTGGCAGCAGAAAGGATTTCTTCATTAAAAATAATTAATGCTGCTTTAGGGATGATGGAAACAGGCCAACAGTAAGGGGACTTCTTGTCAAGACTCAAGCCAAGGGCCTTCAGCTGTCAGCAAAGAAGCCAGACACGTTAGGAATCTACAAATTCACACTTACAAATGAATTAGCAGTGTAGCTTTTAAGAGATGAGTTCTGCTCTAACCCAGCAGCCCCGAGACAAAGCGGAATTTAGTCTAACGCGCTGTTCTTCAACTTGCCTCTCCCTCTTTCCCAATTTCGTTTCAGTGATCTTCTCCAACGGCCACATCCCATAATTTGCCCATTTGTCTTTTCCTCCTAAGCCTTCTTGAAGGCCTGACTCTGCAGCTGGAGCCATCCACACCTACACGACTTTTCTACACTTCCAGAACATGACTTAACTCCATTAGGAGCTTTCTGTTGCAGAACGGCTGCTGAAAGTCACAGTAAAGGACTCCAGGGCTGCCTCATGACATCACCTTGGGATAAAGTTCAGTCATATGCTGCGCTTTCTAAGAACTTCCCTTGCTAAGAACGTTGGTTTAAATATAGTCAAGCCACAGGAAAAAGGGAGGACTGTTAATTGGTCTAGGGAGAGATATGCAGAATAGTGACAGAATCTCTTTAAACCAAGTAGGAATATACAAACCCACAGACTGTTGGTGTTAGAGAGCAAACTGGGAAAAAAACTGAAGGGGATTTGTTCTAAGTAAACTAAAGACAGATGTGGTTTTGTTGACCCCAATCATCCTTTTTACAAACACAGTGTTGAACTTGAGTCAAATTTGTTTCTGTACTTTGCTTATATTTATTACTGATGTAGGGTCAAGCTGAAATATTGGAAGCCCCATTATGTCCCCTTATAGTGGCCTTCCAAAGCGTCCTACGTGTAGGCTTTTAAAGAGATTGTTTTCAAAGCATTGCTGGGTGCCAAAGGTGGCTGAGTGTGACAGGAGATAACTGAGTTGGTGATCAATGTGAGGAATCTGGTGGTTTGATCTTAAGTCATAAATTCTAGGTGCACACTGCTTGGTCAGCCAGAAAAGCGGTGCGGAATTCATCAAGCCAAATGTCAGATGACTAGTACCAACCGTCTTCCACGGTGCCTCACCCTGACATTGCTAAATAGACTGTACCAACTTATCACTCAGTCCTGCTGAAGGAAAAGCAAAATTTCCCCAGATATCTTTGGGAACTGGTCCAGATCTGGTATTCCCAGGATCCAGCAAATCCAATACCCCACATGCATTTCTTTTAGTCTCTCCTTTAACCTTATCCCAAAGGTCAAAATCTTCCATGGATTCTTATTGATCCAGGTATCCAAACAGAGAATCTTGGCACACCACCATTGCCTCATGACCTGTATGATACCACATTCAAAGCATTTTACAACCAGATAGGAACAAACTGTGTCTCCCATGCAGCTGCAAAGTCTTCCTGGCTGTCTGTTTAAACAGAGCAAGCGACACACACTGAAACTGGAGGAATTCCAAGAACCAGCCACGCTGTCCCCTCAGCAGAGAATGAGACCTCAAGGAAAAGCAAACTCAGTTCAGAGATATTTAATCACAGAAAGCTCAGAGCACAGCCAGGTGTTATTAATAATGGATATGATTTAAAACTCAAAGCTATGCAGCAGCACTAGGCAGCAAAAAGCTAGCACACGTAATGCCAAGATGGTTGTCCCAGCAGTGCAAGAGTCAGAGAGCTCTGACTGGTCTCTGGTGACTGGTGTCAGCCTTAGAGAGGAACAGAGCATCTGATTAGGAGACCCACCCTTGTACTGCAGGGGATTTTGTGTTGCCAAGAGCAATTGGCATGGGGGTAAAACAAGAAACTACATCAGGCAATGGAGATGGGAGTTCCCTGCAGAACAGCTGTACTTAACTAGGAAGCAAATGGCTGCAGTACAAGACGGGCAGTGCACAAGTTCTTCTTCCAGTTCTAAGGGAGATGCAAGGTACCATCACGGCTACTTACTGGAGTTATGGCTCCACAGACACCCATCGGTTCGTGCCTGGTGAAACAGACAAAATTTTCATCTGCAAGACAAAAGAATAAAAGAAGATTAAACAGTCAAAATCCTTGCTTCTACAGAAAGAGTGTGAGCTGACTGCACACTAACAGGTTGGAGACAGAACTAAAACCATGTCAGATAAAGAATCTGATATCTCTTCATCTTAACTCCTGCCTCTGGGACATCCCAGGCAGATGAAGATCTGTCTGAGGATAGGTCTTGTGTCAGCTCAAAAGCCAAATACTGCTCACAGTCACAGTGGAGCCTTTTAAAACCAGGGGTTCAATTCTTTCTGCAAACACCCTGTATCGAGGCTAAGGGGAGGATAACTCCCTACCACACTGACGAGCAAGCAGACCTTTCATTCAGATTGTGTCTCACTGAAAGAAGCAAAGCACTTGTCTCCCTGAGGGGGAGAGTTTTTAAACCCATTTTGTACAAGAATCATATTCAGTGAAACAGGAATTGCATTTCTGGTAAGACATCACAAAAAGATGAAACTCTAGGAATAAAGTAATGTAATTCATCTTAAAATACTGTTATTATGCTTTCAAAGAGAAAAGAGAGAGTAGGAAGAGAAAGAGAAGTAGGAAGGACAGTTTCTTTACAAATTCATTCTTGCTGAAAACCTAGTTTCATTGGGAAGATGTGACAGAAGATACGAACATTTCTAATTACAGTTTTTGGAAGTGATCTCAAATCAGGACCAGTGAGCAGTGTCCAGGTAAGCAAAGCTTCATGTTTCTCTGAAGGAGGGTGACAGATCTCAGTGGATATGACTGACATTGCTCCCTTTGCTGACTGCACAGGCTGAGCTAGTTCAGCCCCCCAGAGCATCTGAAGGCATCTAGGACAGCACAAGCTCTGCTGCCTTCATACAATTCTCCGTAGAAACCTCTGTCCTTACACTATCTGGTATCTTAATCCATTCCAGTGATACCTCATGAACAAACTCCCCTAGAACACGTGGGCTTTTTTCTTTAAGTATTTGTCTGAATTTAAAACCAAAAAGGTTCTCTGTCCAAAAAACAACTAAAGAGCCCATTATTTTCCAGAGATCTCTCCAGGCATTCACATTGTTCTCCCTCTAGTCTAAACCTTGAAACACATCTACCCAAAATGCATCCTAAGATAGGAAGGAAATGCAAGGCTGGTTTTGCTGGTTTTCAGAAGACAGTCTTTCCATGCATCTCCCCTCTGACAGGCCACTCTCCGACCCCCTCGAGCCTGATCCCATCCCAGATCTGAAACTAGGTCTGAAGGGACTTACCCACTGGGATAGTTCTGCCCTGAATTTTATCAGCCCATCCAGCGTAATATCGGAGCGTTTTTATACAACCTTCCAGGTCAATGAAATAAGCATGCAGAAAAGGTTTTCCTGTGTCCATTGTTTCCAGAGTCTGAAAAAATAAATTGCACACACTGTCAGACCAAGTCAATGTTTTTATCTTTAAAAAAGCTTTTTGAGAAACTCCTCATTTTTATTTTGCCTTGTGCTACAGACACACGGTTTCCTTCCTTCTCCTTACATTTAAGGAACTAGTTTGTTAATACAGATAAGGTAGAAGTAAGACTAGAGCAAATAACCCTGATGCATGCACAAGTTGCTTTGTTCAGTGATCCCCATGAAAGCGCATCTTCTGGAGGCCCCCAGAAGGTGGCTGTGGGTGGGATACAGGGCTGCGGTCTGGGGCACTGGTCAGAAATGATGTGAGTGTCATGACTTCACCATAACTGACCCTCCAACACAGATGTTCTGGATTCCAGATGGTGTCACTGAAATCAGTCAGACTCACTTTCCTTTTATTTGGAAATCTATTTTCATAGCCCTAAAACCAACCTCTGAAGAGCCTCTTTTGTCCACAGGATGATAGAAAACACATTTTTTTTTTTACAGAGTTCTGGTAAAGTAACCTTTGGGCTCAGATCTGTGCTGAGACTAAGGCAAGGGAGAAGTTGTTTCAGTGAAGCTGAGCTCATGCTGAGCAGCTCTAAATAAAGTCCAGTCTCAGCCTGTGTCCTCACTGTTCTGGACATTAGCTCAGTGACTGCTTTGTTCTCTACTCAGGTCATTAAACACAATATTGGTGCAAATGGCCAGCACATCCATCAAGGAAGTACTATCCCTTGGTAGATTGAAACATCTTTGTTTACATATGAAGTCATACCCTGTCATCTTCCACTGACACGAGGGTCTAAACAGCACTCCAACAGACATTCCCCTTGGAATGACGAGGATTGTTATCCACACTGAATGCTAAAATGACTGATTTTTTGTAAGTTATTACTTAGCATGCAGCCAAGGCAGCTATGGCTGGTTTTCTGCAGTGAAAGTAACAATGCCAAACAAGCCCTCCCACATCAGGAGGACAGCAGAAAGCTTGTCTGGGTTTATGAAAAAAGGAGGATCCTCTGAGGTCACATCAAAAAGTGAGCGGAAAAATGAACAGGGTATATTCACACATACACACACATATATAGTTTATTCCCTTTTAATTGCTGGCCAGAACTGCCTTCAGACCTGGATTTTTTGTTTTTGCCCTGCTGAAACTGGAGGCTGTCATATGGTTAAGGGACACTGTGTCAGGGGAAGAGACCCAGCTCAAAATAGTCATGCAAGTCCAGGCCCCCAAGAACATCCCATCTATGTTAAGTCCTATTGCTCTCAGTGGGACATCAGCTCAGGAACTTACACATCTAACAGCACTAAATGTCATAAATGCCATTGCCCTGAAGATAAGCAGAGCCAAAGGGCAGCATTAAACAGGTGAGTGCTGAGGTTTAAGATCTGGGGTATGGACTGACAGCAGCTCTAAGCTGAGAGATGCTAGACCTGTGGGCATGATTTAGAAATAACGTCCAAGGCCTACAGAGCCTAGAAGTTTTTACCAACTGCAGCACATTTTAGCTCAGGTCGTAGTCCCCTTGTTCTGCACCAGAAGGACTCCTTCAGGACAGGATGGGGAATCATTATCAATAGTTCTTCAGTGCAGAAGTCCAAGTTAAACAGCTTCACAGCTACAAAGAAATTTTCCTGAGCCAGGACATTCAATAGGGAAAGAAACAGTTCCCACTTACACAGATTTTAAACTTTGGATGATGTCCAGCAAGAGAAAAGATTCTCTTTCCAGCCCACCATTTTAGGGGAAGCAATTTGGAAAGAAAGGAAGCTGGCCTTGCATTTTTGTAATAAAGAAGGACCTAGTCAGTTGTGGTGGTTTGCATTTGTTTTTTCTGTTAGGTTTTTGTTGTTGTTCATTTTTGGGTTTGTTTGTTGGTTGTTTTGGGGGTTTTGTTTGCTTTTTTGGAGAGCTGGGAGACAGCTGTGAACATTGATGAATGTTAAACTACAAAAGAATGTTTATTGCTCTGAAAATGTAAGTAATAATATCTGTAATGAATAACTAGCTAAAGTTTTGGAGACATCAACTATACAGAAGATCTAACAGCCTTCCTCTAAGACCCCTGAAATCACCCTGCAGGATGAGGAAGATACGCCATGACTACTGCATGGACTCTTCTGCTCTTCATGAAGGGAGAGAAAAGAAAAATGTTGGATAGATATGGATGCAACAAATTCAGAGGGATGGAGCTGAGTTATCAGCTAACTGTTGGTGGTATATCACCACTCCTTGATCACAGTACTTACTGCCAGGGTGACTCTGTCTCGCTCGAGAAGATCAGCCAGCTTGTGTAGCAGTCGTCCTCTGCTTAGGGCATCCATCTGTCTCCACGGAGACCCCCTCTGAAATGCCGCCTTTGCTGCTTCCACCGCATTGTCCACATCAGGCTAGAGGAGCCACATACACAAGAAAACCTTAGATCACAAGGAAGGAGCTGGACAATGGCCCAGAAACCCCATCAGGCTGATTGCTAGATGATGCTGTGGTGGCCAAAACCAAGCTGTCTGACAAAACCACTTCCATTTCACTCCTGGATTTGGACCCAAGCCTGCAGTAAGTTTTGGGTTTGGCCTGGGCTGATAAACAACCTTGGGGTCAGAGTACCAACAGGGTCTTTCAACAGTAATTCTAGGCAACTGGTTTGTTTACACAATAATCCAGAATCATGTTCCTGCTGATACAAGATGTAAGTGACACTGGGGGAGGATGGAGAAACAAGATCCCAATTCTGTTCCCATTACAGCTTCCCTAAGCACGACAAGCCATGGGTCTGCATGAATCATCCTCCTCTGAAAAAGTCGGGGAAGGAAAGTCCCCCGTGAGAGAGATCATTGTTTTATCCAGGGGAGCAAGCACAGCTCAGATCCAGCCCACTGTTCAGTCCCACTGGAACCCAGTAACAGTTAACACACTGGAAAAGCTCCCTTAGATCCTAGATCACACTTCCAGAACATTTCTACCAGATGGGAAGGGTTTTGTTGACAAACGCATTTCACCTGCACAGATCTAGTGCCACTCTCCATCTCCCACCTGCTTTACCATGCTCTAGACCAAATCTAACTCTGTTTACCCAAGCTACTACTCACGTGGGCAGCAAACTCCCTCTCTTCCCACACCAACACCCCCAGAGAAACTTCATGCATTTGCTCTGGCCACAGCATGCCCTTGACTCCTCCTCTCTTCTTTCCACATACATTGATTAAAAAAGTAAAGCCAAGGGCAACCTCCCGACCCAGTGAAGTCAATGGGAACCCTGCCATCAACATCCATGAGGCCAAGACTGTACCCCAAGCATACATAAAGCATACTTCACCCTGGCTTTATTTTCAATCCTGCTCTATGTAATGTCTGGCACATGCTCATGCCTCACTTCAGCTGATGGAGAACTTGCACCTCGCTGCAATATGTGGCTCAAGGGGGCGGGAAAGGAGGGAGGGTTTCAGGCCTTGATCGTTCCTCATAGCACTTCACCAGTTGCTCTCATTTATGTCTCATCTCAAGTCTTGCCTTGATACAATTACTAAATAAGCCTCTACACTGATCCAACAAGGTCTGGCCATTCTCCCCTCATGGGGAAATGTGTGGTGCTCAACCAAGAAAAATGTTATGGGGAGATGTGTTCTTCTTACAGCAGAAGTTAAAGGAGAAAATAGCAAATCATCACCCACTGAAATGGCACCTTACACTAAATTTGGCTTTATTTTACAAAATCACACAGCTTTGAAATAGTCTGACCTACACTGCCAGGAAAAGAACCCCACCCTTCTGGAAAGGCACTGATGGGGAAACCGCTGGATGAAACTTGTGCTGCTACAAGGGGGTAAGAATGGCTCTGGTCAAGCAGCAGTGCTGGTGACGCTGAGGCAGCAAGCAGCCACTGTGCACAGGCAGACATGTCCTGCCCAGGGCCCATCACCCACAGGCAGAGTGGGCCTTCAGAATGGTTTGCTTCAGTTGGCTTGATCTGGATTCCAACTGGCACATCACAAAAGCCAGAAGGCACCATGAGCCGCTGCACATCTACGTGCTCCCCATCCTGCCTGCTGAAATGAAGACTCAGGTTTAGAGGCAGTGATATTTTATATGACAAAGCAGACAAAGAAACACAAGAAGTGTGTCAGGTTTAAACAAGTCTTCCCTTAGTAGCAAATTAGCTTCTGTGACCAGGGTGGAAGAACCAATGTGCAAAGCATTGGGTCAGCGGTAGTACAGGCCACAACACATCATGCCCTTGGTACCGAGAGGCTTCCCACCACTCTGGCACTCACAGGAAAAGGAATGAGATGGCTGTGTGGGCAAAGGTCTTCAGTGCATGCCCAGATCTTCCCCATCCTCTTAACATGCTGCCCTGCTGCAGCTCCTGCAAATACTAGAGTTGTCTTCATTCTTGTCTCTTTTCTCAGACGTGCTGGGTACACATAGCAGCTTGGAGACTGTGGTCACTGTCACACCGGCAAAAAGGCTTTCCCAAAAACAGCAAGGGGTAAGCATCACCAAGTGAGCTCTTGTGAGCCTGCACAGCCTCAAAAGGCCTGAGAGACCAGCAAAAACAAGGAAATTCTTCAGAAAGGCTGAAATGCCATTCTTAATCCATCCTGTTATGACTAGGCATTAGGGGACTCTGAATGGCATGTTCATTGCAGGTATGTCGCAATAGGTAGGCACAATGCTTGACAAAGCCTCGTAACTGTCAAGGTGCCAGGGACACGCTGCGGTACACAAAACCACAAGGAGGAGCAGGTCTGTGCATCCTGGTGCTCAGTTCTGATCTATACAGATTTATTGAGTATTACATAAAAAGCTCCACTAAGAGAATATGAAGCTTGCAAAGTCAAGCATTGCAGCATTGGGAAATGTCTGCAAACCTTCATACCCTCCCTGGATGTTTGAGTTATGATACAACCCCCAGTTGCACAACCGCATACCATTTTTCCCCTGAATAAACTCACACCATTCTTTGTTCTAAGCTGCCTCCTCCACCTTCCTCCTCTACATCAAGTCCTGCTCATAGCTGCTCCATTTCTATCCTGCCCCTTTTTCCTCTCTCCTGCCTCAGCAGCAGGCTGCAGAGCACAGTGGAGATCATCATCCCACTGGCTCTGTGAGTAGGGAGGACACCTGCAAAAAAAGCCTTGCCCTGCTTCAGGCTCAGTGTGCGCAACACTGCTTCAGGATGGCTGGTACGGAGACGTGCCAGGGATGGAGCATACCCAGTGGAGACTGTCTTTCTTGACTTCATTTACTAACGTATTTGAAAAGCATTTACTGTGTACTTCTTTGGAAAGGCAGGAGCGTGCCACAGGTTGTCAGCTGGAAGAGGTTCAGAACTGACCCGCTCCCCTGCAAACAGTCCACGCGTTGCATTGCTCTAACTTTTGAGCCAAAGTTCAACACAGCTACAAGCAGCATCTTAACAGCCTGAAGTGTCCAAAACCATTATTGAGGGCATCGCAAGTCTGCTGTAGGGAATAATATTCCTGCAGCCTCTTACCTCAGCTTGCCATTGCAATGTGGAGTTGACAATCTCCATTATCAACCTGGCTAAGCCATTATTTGGGAGGCAAAAAGCTTCAAAGCATCCAGTGGAAGCATTTGCCATTTTATTTTCAGTGTTTCTTTTTCAATACAAAACTCCCCTTTATCCCCCAACTATCCCATCAAGGGCAATTCTGTCTTAAATTCTGTCACTAAAGAACAAATAACAAAACCTTCGCTCCTAGCCTCATAAAGCACTGGCCAAGTTTCAGCACCAGACTAAATTGTCATCGCTGAGATCTCAGCTGCCAAATTCCCACCCCTCATGTGCAGGCTAAGCAAAACACACTCTGCATGGCCAGGGAGGGGCAGGTTTTTGTGCAGGGCTAAGGAAGTGAAGTCCTGCTCCCAGCCTACTGTGAAGGCAAAGCCAACCCTGGCACAGCACAAATGAAGCCAGAGCCAGTACCAGGAGCTGCCACCCCTGCTGCAGTACTGACCAGCACAACCAGGTTTGGTGGCACGTGGGGACAAGATGCTGGAAAGCTCCATCAAACACAAAAAAATACTTCGAGCAAAAAATTGAAGTTAAAAAAAAAAATCTATGTGATATAAAAGGGTGGAAGAGGAGGCTTTTGGCACCCAAAGTACAGCTAGATTACGTTCTTGCCTATGCACCAAAGATCAGGCACCTATGCCAAGTGTCTGTGGGCAGAGGGCTCTGCTGACTGGCTCCAAGGAAAGGTTTACAGTGACTCTCCCACGAGTGAGAAGCTGAAAGCTATCCTTGAATTCAGGCACAGACAAGTCTCAAGGAGATAAGCTGCAAAACTGGCCTTTTAGTTCTGCATAAGCATCCTCTTTAACCAAGTCATTAAGAAGCAGGCTTGGAATACTCATGTAATGCTCTGTAACTGCTTGAGGAGACACTTAGCTCAGGGAACAATAGCAACGTCATGGTTTCTGCCTAGCAAAATAGAGTTGCATCAGAGTTAGCTTCAACTCTTCTGTTTACATGCCACTGCAATTAAACATAGTTGTGTCCCACCAAGTTACTATAGAGGAATTACTCATAATGTTTGGTTCTGCCTCAATCTGTAATTTCTCCATGCATGCATGGATCCCCACATGGCAATATGTCTCAGAGGCTGCTTTAGTGCCATCCAAAAAGAACAGCTACCTGGCTGGAAACCTGGCATTGGGCCTCACAAGCATTGGACAAACTTAGATAAACTTAGAAATGCCCACACTGCCTGTCACTGCCCACAGCAGTGAGCAGCCAAAGCCTTGGTACAGCACAGAAGCTGTGAATCACCTTCTCATGACATACCGCAAAAGCCAGCTCTGGGGCCAGTTCTTTCCCACAGATCAGGCCAGCTGGCCCACATGTGATGAACTGTTTTTGGACAAAAAGTGTCACATCTGATTGTTCCTCACCTCAGACTGTTAGAAACCCAAGCAGTTATGGCCCTGGCTGATCCATAGCACACCAGGGCCAGGGACTAAAGTTCTTGAGAGATACTGGTTTGGTTTTAACTGAGAGCTGCCACCTTTGTGCAGTAGGACAGAACCCATTACACCAGTTGGAAAAGCAGCACCACGGGGGATCTCTCCCAGAAAGTGGGCAGTGTTTGCAAGACCAAGCTCAGTTTCCCCCAAGCATAGGGTTATCTGTTGATTGTGTTTAAAAAAGGGGTGAGTTTCAGTTCAGCGTCTCCATGCAGCTTGTGTATAAGCCACTCCCAACACCAGACCCAAGTTCTGCCAGGGATGTGCACACACCGTCACTGCCATTTCCTCAGACTGGCTGCTTCCTTCCAGGCTAGAATACGAGAACGATGCTGAATCTCATTCCTCTGAGAGTGTTAGGCTGCCAGTTCCTACCAGGGAAAAGCAACTCTGCCAAGATGGCCAGGACTGATCCCACCCACCCTGTGTAATTCTTGAGCAGCACATCTAGTGTCCCAGACCTCCAGCTCACAGTCTGTCTAATGTACATTGTCATTAAAAGTCAGCTTTTCCTCTGGGTGCTTCCCTACAAAAGGAAGTCCTTTGGAAACTGTCTTTTGCACTGCCCTTCCAACAATACTTGCCTTGTCTCCTTCCTCAATGTCACAGATTTTCTCCAGCGTTGAAGGGTTGTAGGTGGGGAACTTCTTTCCACTTGTAGACTCATGCCATTCGTTGTTAATAAATATCTGAAGAGAGAGCGAGGGAAGCAGGATGGGGAGGAGAAAAATAAAAACCAAAACTGATGCAGACAATGCAAAAAAACCACAAGTGCTCCTCAAAGGTCCTGAGGCTCTTCCATTTCCATTGATGGCAAAGTCAAGGGTGTTCAGTCTCTCTCCCAGGGAGACTGTTTGCGATACAGACAGAATTTATCCAAACTGGAACCTGAGCCAGAGAACAGACCAAACAGCCTTCGTGCACCCAGTTAGTTTTGAGCAAGAGAAAGACAGAGGATGGGGCCCACACAGTATAACACCATAATCTGGCAAGGAGAAACAGGCAGTTTTTGAAATACATCTCCATGGGAACAGCAAGCAGACACCAAGAGAAATTTGTATGGTTCAGGCAAAAGGAGCCCCTTGTTACATGCTACAAATGAAATGTCAGCATACAATATTACTTGGTTGTTTGTACCCTGCCCTGGGCGACTTGCACAACTTGCCAACCCCCCCCAAGTACTGTCCAGAAGAGGGTAAGTAATGGCTCAGTTCTACCCCACCATGCCTTGTCACAGGCTAGATCAAGCCTCCCACATCACTTGGAGTTGTCTGTGACAAGATTTAAGTGTTTCAAAATATTGCATTTCCAGAGCAAGAACAAACAGTCCCAGTGTTGCGTAACTGAAAATGCATTAAATACTCGAGTGTTGTTACTCACTGTAAACAGAACATGAATACCTATATACAATTAATTGATTCAACATGCATCTTACCCACACTGTGATCTAACTTGGCAGTGTTAAATTTTATAAATATACTTTAAGGAAGATTAGATGAAGTAATCTTTATTAGTAGCCTGTTAGCGGCTGTAAGCTAGTACTTTTACTTGGAAGTCATCCACATTTGCAGTCTTGTTTATGAGTCTCTACACACCACCAGGAGATTAATGTTGCATCCCTTACATTCGGAATTCCCACTGCTTTGGGTCATAGTTTTCTTTCCTTGAGCAGCTTTTTTCCTGAAAGGAGTTTCTCCTTACTATTACTGCAAACAGCATCCAAGATGTAACTGGCGCAGAAGCTGCACTTTTAGACCCACTTGTTTCACGCAGGCCGAGAAAAAGAAAATTTTGCCAAGAAAGTTGCCAAGTGCAGTCACAAGAAAAGATACAACACTAGAAATATTAACGATCTTCACACTAATGGTCCCAGGCTACCTCTACTATCCAAGTGCTGCATTTTAACATTTACACTGTTTCACCTCAGTTTTCCTTTGTTTCACTAACAAAGAAAGTCACATTATAAATGTGGGAGAATGACAGGAATTACAAAATTACAGCATCGGGCTTATGCTCAGATACCATTTTTCCTTCATATTCAACATTAATTCTATATGAAAGGGTTGGGATGGGAAAACAAATGTTCCTATAAGTAGTAAAACACAAGAGTGACAGGATCAGGCTGTTCTAAACCTAACATACATGCTGGGATCACCCTGGGAATCACACCACATCACCCCAGTCTCTAGTGCCAGGAGTTGAAATCAAACAGAACAGCGTATCAGCTATTCGTGCTTCATACCCAGGATTTGGGACACAGGATTGTGGATGGATCAGTTCCATCACACATCCATGACAAGAATTAAGCTGCTCTATAAGAAAGATCTTTGTTGAAAATTTTTCCTCTCCCCCAGCCCTGTAATGGGTAGAACTGAAAATAAAAAACTGCGCTAAGCAGAGGAAAGTGTGCTATCAGCTGTAAACATCTGGTGAAACTCAAAGCTTGTAGAAAAACCCTCACGGTTTTATGAAAATACTGCTCATTATTTTCTCAGATACACCAGGAGCATCAGATCGAATGTCAAATTCACACTTTAATTAACATTGGTTTCCACTTTTAAGAGACTACCTCAATACCTTTAGTGCACAGAGTCTCCGGCAAAACTCTGGAGAATAAAAAACACGTGTTTTAAAACATATATGGCTGCACGATCAGATCCCAAAGGAGTATTTAAAAGCGTTCACAACAATTAAAAAATACCAAAAACCAGAACATTTGGATGTTTAAGAAGAACTCTAATGGCCGTGTCCATTTTGGATGCGGGAAAGAGCTGTTTGTGCAGCATTACGCCATTCCGCAATCAGCAGCTGCAGATCCAATTTGCTGCTAAATGACAAGTTTATCTTACAAAGGAAAAGTAGATAAATTTGGGATGTTAAAAATTAATCTAGTCCGGTGATTACCACTAATTCCTAATCTGTTTCAGTACTTTGGATGCATAATTCAAATCAACACCTCACTGGATAAACTCTCACTGTTTACTCCTTCCCACTGCAAGAGAATGAGCTTCAAGGTCTGCTTTTTTTTTTTTTAATACTTAATAGAGAAGTGCAACAGTAATTAATATGCTCATCTAGGCTCTCCAGCTCTTTTAGTCCAACCACATAGTTCAAATTATGGCAGTCAAGGCTGCCTGGCAGTGTAACCAGCCGGGATATTTTCCCCACTGCGCAAGACGGCAGGTCAGGCTGTTGTGGAACAAAAAGCAAGTTGGCTATCGCAGAGCTACGGCTGTGTTAGAGAGCAGGGCTTTCCGCAGCAGTGCTCAGCTCCACACCAAAGCCAGCCTCACCTCTGACAGAGAGAGTTCTCAAGCTCTGGAGCCTTCCATTAAACCCAAGAGGCTGGGAACAACTGTTTAAAGGGAAGCTGGATGGAGAGGTGTGGGTTTGCGGGCTTGCTGCCTGACTCCTCGTTCCGCTGGGATGCCGTGAAAGAGCTCTGTTGGGACAGCAAGCCACCAACAAGACGTGGATGAACACTGCTCCTCTTTGGGAGCTGCGGGGTGGTCCCAGTCCCATCAGAGCCCTTCCACAAGGCCAAGTCCTGCAGGACACTGGCTCTCATCCATGCTCCCTGCATCCACCAGCACCAAAACCACACCCCGGGGCACCGAACCCCTCCAGCCCCACCCCACCACAGGGCTGCTCCACACAGGCTCAGGGATGGCCGAACAAAACCCCAACAAGCAGTTTCCTCACAGATAAACCCCTTCTCACCTCTGCCCGGGCTCACCGCATCCAAATACAATTTCCCTGCACGCTAACACGATGCTGAAAGATTTTACCAGGCGGGTTTGTGAGCGCCGAGCGCTTGGGAAGATGGCGGCAGGGTGACGGGAGGGGACAGGCCCTCACACAGCCGGCCTGCTGCCAAGCAGCACCGGAGCCTGACACACAGCCAGTGCCCGTGGGTACCTGGGGCAGCACCACAGATATTTTATTATTTTATTTTTTCCCCTAAAAATAAAAAAAAAATTGGTTCGTTGGGCTTTAGTGTTTGGGGCAAGTGCAGCTGGAAATGCCACAGTCATTCAGTAGCTGGATGGTCACTCAACCACCCTCACACCCCTATGAGCCTACAGTGTAAGGGCAGCAGGAGGCATAAAAAAAATTAAGAAAAAATGACAGTGAGGGAGAAAATTTTATATATAAAAAAAAAAAATCATACTTCAGCACCACCCTGACTCCACCAAGCACCACTGACACTGCACCGAAGCCCGCTGCCCACCTCCCCTCACCACCTCACCTTGGTGTACTTCACCTCCAGGCTCCGCAGGGGCCGCGGCAGGAGCGGCGGCGGCACCCTCCTGTCAGGCTGCCCGTTCTCCACGGCGCCGTTCAGCGCCGCCATGCCCGCGCCGTCGAGCCCGCGCCTCCCTCTGCCGCTGACAGCCCCGCCGCCGCCGCCTTAAGAGCGCCGCGCGCCGGGCGCCGCCGCCCGCCCCCATTGGCCAGCGCCCCGCCTCGGGCCACGCCCCCTTCCCTCGCCACGCCCCCTCGCGTCGTCCTCTCTCCTCAGGTAACGGGCGGCACCGCCCCGCCGAGGCACCGCGACGGGAGGTGGCAGCGGGACCGTGGGGCTGCCCCGGGGCTCCCCGCGGGGTTCTCCGCGGTTCCTGTGCTGGGGGGAGGCCCGCGGGGCCATGGAGCTCCCGTCGGTGGGGACCTTGCCCCCAGTGAGGGCGGTGGAGGAAGGTGGCTGACCGGGATGTGGGGAGCAGAGCGGGCACCCGGGCTGGGCATCGGGGGACGTGTCCTCCACTGGCATCTGCCTTCGCATCCCACCAAAGCCTGCCCAGAAGTCACGGGACGATTTGTGTGGGTCTCTGTGGGAATACCCCCACCCTGGAGGCAGGGTGTTGAGGGGTAGGTTGTGTAGAAGGTTCTCCCCTCAGGCTGCACCGCCTGCCGGCAGCTACAGGCGCCATGTTGTGCTCTGCCCGGTGCCCTGACTGCCTCACCCCAACCGGCCCGCCCCGTCCTTCGCTCCATGCCTCTGCGGAGCCTCCCAGGGCCGAGAGGGAAGAAATGTAACATCCAGTGTCTGGTGTGCGGCGGACAACAGCTCCTCCGCACCCTCTGTGCTTACGTGGGTCCTGGTTTGACCACCCCGGTTTGGCTATCCCAGTCAAGGGGCTTCAGCTCACGGGGGCAGGACCAGGTCCTTCCGCCGAAACGTCCTGCGGCGATGGGTGACCGATGTACTGGTGTCCCACACAGTCAGCCTCCAGCACGGTGTTCGTAGTAGCGTACGCCGAACATCGAGAAAGATGCTGTCTTTCAAGGAGTCCTGAGGGATATGGAACATGTCTAAAGTGACAGATCTAGGCTCTGCGCCTGAACGAGTTCATTATGTATTGCTTAACTTCATTCTGAATAAAATATGTGTAAGCCTTTGCAGGCTGGGGGCCAGGACACTAGGAGCACCCTTACACCCACACGCACATGGAAGATAATACAACATATTTTCCATATAACAAGTGGCAAGGTGCCAGAAGTTATCTTACAAAATGTTTCACAGAATCTGTAATCCCCAGCAATAGTCAGCACTTTGCTGTTAGAATGCTTAAAAATACTCCGTGCTTCCAAAGCCAGCCTGTGATATCATAGCAGCATAAGAGTTAGTGCTGATTCAGAAGGGAAAGTACCACCAATGAATCAAACCCCATTTCCTGCAGCTTGTGGGATCTTCTTGGAGATCCTCTGCCCGGGTGAAAATGTGTCTGATGATGCTTGGTTCCTGAGAGCTGCCAACAACACCAAGATTTTTTTCCCCCTGCAATCTACATATCTTTACTAGATAAATCACTGAACTGATGTCTGTTGCACTGTCAGTACTAAAGGACTCATCCTGAGATGAAATTTTCTCTTCAGATGGGAAGGTGCTTCAGATAGAAATAGTTTGTGGGAATATCCTTGTATGCAATGGCAGAATAGAAACGAGCATTCTCAGAAAATAAAGGGATGCAGTATAACAGCAGAAACATTTATTTCTAAGCTGTCCACTTTTAACTGTCCTGTTGCTATTTCCCACAAGAGCTACAAAAGCATCAAAGCCAGAAAAACCTCTTAACCAAATCCCAACATATTCCTAGTCCCAATAAAGAGGAGTTAGGATCCAAGATATATTTAGATGTAATTGATGAAACTACAAGGTGACTGATAGGATGTACAAGTTGAAGTCTGAGACAGAACACTTTTGTTTATTGTCTCTGGAAAAGACACTGGCCACTGATCCATTTTAGGGTCTGGCAACAGATCATTTTTGGGCCTCTAGTAATTTGCCATTTCTGTTTTTATTGGAATGTGCCACAACACTATAGGCAATAATTTGATAGCTCGAATATCAGGGAAAAAGGAGGAAATTGTTACAGAAGTGACACAATATTGATAGAATTTATGCATCTCTGTCTGTATTTTGCCCACAGAAACGCTCAGCTGAAGTGGAAGGTACTCTTGTAATTAGAGGACAAAATACTTGGACAAACAGAAAGATCAATAAGAACTTCCAGGACCAGCAATGTCTAAAGAGTCATTCCAGCGGGCTGTCTTGGGTGGAACGATCTCATCTCTTATTGCTCATGAGGAAGATTTTTTGCAAGACATTCCTGGGAAAATTATTTTAGGCATCGTTGCTTCTTCGAGTTAATGTTGGTGCAGCATAAGGTATATCTAAGGCAAAAGTTCCACATGCAGGGTTTGGGGATGTGTAAGAGTTTTAAAAGGTTGTACAAAGTGAATGAGTTGTGAGTCAGTGACATATGAATGAGCTGAAATAATGAAAGTTAACCAATATACGTAGCTGTATGCAATATTTCCCTTAGTAAAGTCACAAGAAGAGTAACAATGTTCCACCATCAAAGAGTTTTGCGGACACTGACTGGTCCCTTGTTGGGCAGACTCAGTCCTACTGTAAATCAGAACAGCTCCACCAGCCTCAGGAGATGTGTTTTCTCTCTCTCTGGTGCTTATTTCAGATCCCCAGAGGTGGAGACACTCACTCCTCCAGACAGCTGAATGGTGAGCTCAGCAGGAGATGCCCTAAAAGCAACAGCAGAGCCCCGATCAGAACATGCGAGGGACATTTTATATTCATTCCCATGCTCCAGGAGGGCCATGCCACCATTCAGACAGAAGCACAGAAAAAATGGGGTTTACCTAAGTTAGTAACAGTTGATAAATGTGTCAGAAACAGACGCAAGAGGAAAAGCGCCTGTTAATGAAAGGTCACATTACTATTGACTCACCCTGTTGTGTTCTGCTGTTGCCACAGTGTTTGCAGAGATGTCTGCAATATGGATCCGTAACCTGCTGCACCGACAGTGATAGCTGTGAATTCCCTGCTGCTGTGCTTCTCTGCAGAGCTGTATATCCCAGAAAGTTTCTAGACTGTGAGTATGCCAGCTCTCTGCCAGCCAGCACCCAGATTGCCTTTCCTCTCTTGGGTCAGACACATACACTCTTAAATCTGCCACCATGGCTCAGACCTGGCCACACTCTTCTGTGCCAGTCTGTGCTTAGCACAGTCACAGGACACGTTCATGCTCTGATGAAGCTGTCTCCCTGCCTGCTGTGGATGCCCAGGGTCTCTGCAGGAATTAGTTTCTCACTTACCCACCTCATTTAATCCTAACGAAGGGACTATTGCTGGTGGTAACTCCTCTGAATGCACTCTGCTCCTGCATACATGTGTTTTAAGTCCTGGCTCCACACCAGGAGTGCAGGCGGGTTGTATCCGGAGGATCGGTGAAGGTGTCTCCAGATCACCTGAGAACCATGATGTTTGTAGACAACTTTGGCATCCTGCCCCATGGCTGAAGACAGATTTGGCAGATATTTCACAGTGGGGCAGATATTCACCTACAGGACAGTACTTTGTCCAGTCAGCAGCGGCGTAGCCATTGAGAACTACTACACAAGTTGATCAGTTGATATTTCCATGATATTTTGCATCAAGACCTCAGCCTATACTTCAAGCTGACCAGAAATCCTTTAACTGTGTTAATGTGGCACAGAGCCAGAGCTTATTCTGCTTATTTTACATACAACCAAAGCACTTACACACACAAACATAAATACTTGTGTGGATCAACATACTCTCAAAGGCTACTGAAGCTGTACACTCCAGCACCGAACACCTAGGAGTGATCCAAATTTTCCTGGTTTTGTGCATCCCGATGAGCTGTAATGGAGCTATCTGTGCTGTTTTCATACAGGCATCCCCTCACTCCACATTGCCAGTGGTTGCTGTTCCTAAGAGAGCAGCTTCCCTCATGATTTATTATCCTCTTGTTTAATGTCCAGCGACGGGGCTTTTTCCTGCCTGTTATTCAAACTGTGCTTTGGGCAAAAAAATATTCATTTCCATATGTTTTTTCCATGGTGGTCATGACAGCAGTGTCTGAATGTTTCTTTTATATATATATATGTTCTCTTATATATTTCATTTTCCAGTGATTTTGAGAGGACGCTGACCCCGTATATCAGTGAGAAAACAAGGCAGGCAGCGATAAACTGAAAAAAAGGACCTTCATAATTTTGGATTCCCAATGTGAGTCACCTAGACGATAAGTGTTTGGAGTTCAGCTCCCACTGAGCTCGACTACGGCAGTAATTGCGCAACAAACTGGATCGGAAGATCTCCGACCTAAACGCCCAGATAAGGCAAAACATGCAGCAGGCTGAGCGTTGCTCCCCAGGGACTTTAATCTTAATTTTTCTTATTTTTCTGTGCCAGATTTTGTAAATGTACTATTCCTCTAGCTTTGTTTTCTGTGGGTAGTTTTCTGGGGTTTGAGTTCATTTTTCTAAGCAAACTTAAAAATCATAAATTTCATCACTTTTGGTCAAATTCACCACAATATGAGTTAGCAGAAGGATGGATTGTTTTGAACTACGATATGAATGGCATTTTACAGGCCCCCTGGCAGCAGCAGCACACTGCTTAATTGATATATGCTGGCCATTTGGAGGCAGCGAGACATACTCTTTGCCAGCAGGTTTGGTTTTGGTTTGTTTTTCCAAATATTTTCTAGCTGCAAAATCTCAAGACCAATTCCAGACCCCAGAAACAAACAGGGTCTAGTGAGGTCCCTCAACCTGCTCCCCTCTTACCATTCTGGCTTCTTTATTCCAGACACAGAGAATACAAAGATGGAGAAACAGTCCCTTAGATACACATCAGAAGAAGCAATTTAGTAACAAAGGCACCTATTTGCTTATTTACCTGTCTAAACAATTATCTTAACTATCTAATGGTAATTGCTGCTTAAAAGTTTGGCTTTTACACAGGTTTTTACTGAATTCGTTGAAGCCAAACCTGATCAGCTGCCATATAAAACAAGTAGGAGAAATGGTGATAACTGAACCGCTGCATTCAGCTGTGAAAAACATTGCAAATGACACAAAATTAATGAAAAATCTACTGTTTTATACCAAGACGAGTTCTACTCGGTTTATCAAAGTATTCACATAAAATTTAAAAAGGACTGGAATCCAGAGAGATGCCTTAAAAAATAAATAAAAATCAGGCTGTCCTGAAGATCCTTTGGAAATCGTATGTATTACGTGGGGTTTTTAAAAGCCTTTTCCGGGCTGTACTGAGTTGTATTGTTGCGGAAGGGTTGTAGGCATTGGATGTATCTTGGAGTTTGAAGCAGCCTTAGCCCATGAACTCAGCACTCTTCCAGTATTTGTATCACCCTTCTTGTGCCCTGGAGGTTAAAGCTTTCATTTTAACACATCTGGGGCATCTTTTTCCATTCCTCTCCACCTCCACAAAACCTGTCAGTAAAGGTGAAGAGAAGCGATGCGAGACACTGTGCAATGCTATTAGTGTAAGCGTTTGTAATCTTAAATACGGCCTCGTGATGCAAACCAGGACTTTGGTAGCTCAAGACAAAACACAACCTTTTAATACTCTGCACTGTAATTACTTCATGAAGCAAAATCCTTGATCAAATAAATTTTCTTTATGCATATCATAGGTCTTAAACTGTGACTGTGCACAAGGACTGGCCTTCCCTTTAGTTTACCTGTCTCCAAAAGTAAATTGGAAAAGTTAGTGCTGAGGAAATAACAAACAGCTTGAACATTTTGAAGCCTTTTATATTAAAACAACTTCTATTTCCTCTTGCCTTCACTTCTCCCTGCCAGGCCTAACGTTGGAAAATGAGGAGAGTGGGAGCAGGAACAGAAGCAAGTGTGCGATAACCTACTAAGATAGCGTCTGCGCTGTGAAGAAGTTCAAGGACCTGTTTCATTACAAACCATTCAGCGTGTCTGGCACCGCGGAGCCAGTGGGAACCACTCCCTGCATTGATCTAGCCATGCCGACCTGCGGGTTATTTGCCTACAAACAGCTATTGTTTGCAGGATTGGCAAACGAAAAAACAAATATGTTTGTTTTCTCCACAGATCATGTTGCTTCCTACTTTCTCTTGATAAGAGACGTTTGAAGCCCATGCCTGGATTTTCGAAGTGGTGGTTGCCTGGTCAGGAATTGAGGAGCCTAAAATGTGCTTTCTTCTTCTGTTCCTTCCTCCCTGTCTCTTCATTCTCACTCATCGTCACATCTGTTCTGGGCCCGATGCCCAACCATTCTGCATTAACGCCTCAGTACACACAGGCTTGCACAGCTGAACAGTTTGCAATGCAACGTACCCAGTGCCGTAATGTCTTCCCAAACCAAGCTCCTGCAAACAATTTTTGTTTACGGGAAGAATCATTTGGTGTGAGCTGTGTTGGGCTGACTGTAGCCCCTTCAAGTCTTCCCAGAGACATGGTTTTGCAGGGCACAGTCACGAATCTCAAAAATACAGACCAGAGCAGGTCAACAAACATCCTTAAAGAAGATCCTGTCTCGGGCCTTGATCCTGCAAACTCGCACGGGCTTAATGTTAAGCACATGAGCGGTCCCAGATGACTTCAGCAGAGCTACTCACACGCTTATGGTGCACTGCATTTGCCAGATCAGAGCCTTTATGTCTAATTGCAAATAAAAGGCAAATCTCCCGGATCTATCAACTGTAACGAATTGTTATTAACAGCACATTTTAAAACAGCCGTGGGGCAGATCTCAGGCAGACCCACTGGGGATAAAATGATGTCGACTTGTTGCAACACAACCTGGAAATACTTTTTCTTGGACAAAATGCTGTGCCAGTCATATGAAACACTAACACTGCGGTGAGGTTGTTTTTATAGGCTTTGACCTGTGCAAGGCTTTCTTTGTGGTTAATCTTTGCACTGTCCCTGTCTTTTGTGCCTTTTGGCTTGAATTCTGCTGTTTGAACCAGGAGCTGGAACGCCACTGTCCTCCTCACCTTGGGGGCACTTTCTATCAGGATTTGTGGATTTCATGACATACCTTGACGAACCACAGCAGAACAAACCCAATCACGGCACACATCCACCAGCCACTTTCGCACCAGGTCCCCATCCACAACCCCAGCCTGCGGGGTCCCATTCGTGTCCTCTCCGGCAAGGGGTTGAGCAGCACAATAGGCAACATTGTGTCCTCTCCTCCCGCAGCAGCAGACCCTTCGCTTCCACTAATGGTGAGGAGGGGGGACAGATGAATCTGGGGGCACACACACACACACANACCAGCCACTTTCGCACCAGGTCCCCATCCACAACCCCAGCCTGCGGGGTCCCATTCATGTCCTCTCCGGCAAGGGGTTGAGCAGCACAATAGGCAACATTGTGTCCTCTCCTCCCGCAGCAGCAGACCCTTCGCTTCCACTAATGGTGAGGAGGGGGGACAGATGAATCTGGGGGCACACACACACACACAAAAAAAAAAAAAAAAACAACAAACCCACACCCCGCCCACCACCCAAACAACCCCCGCACAGAACTCCNCCTACTAAGATAGCGTCTGCGCTGTGAAGAAGTTCAAGGACCTGTTTCATTACAAACCATTCAGCGTGTCTGGCACCGCGGAGCCAGTGGGAACCACTCCCTGCATTGATCTAGCCATGCCGACCTGCGGGTTATTTGCCTACAAACAGCTATTGTTTGCAGGATTGGCAAACGAAAAAACAAATATGTTTGTTTTCTCCACAGATCATGTTGCTTCCTACTTTCTCTTGATAAGAGACGTTTGAAGCCCATGCCTGGATTTTCGAAGTGGTGGTTGCCTGGTCAGGAATTGAGGAGCCTAAAATGTGCTTTCTTCTTCTGTTCCTTCCTCCCTGTCTCTTCATTCTCACTCATCGTCACATCTGTTCTGGGCCCGATGCCCAACCATTCTGCATTAACGCCTCAGTACACACAGGCTTGCACAGCTGAACAGTTTGCAATGCAACGTACCCAGTGCCGTAATGTCTTCCCAAACCAAGCTCCTGCAAACAATTTTTGTTTACGGGAAGAATCATTTGGTGTGAGCTGTGTTGGGCTGACTGTAGCCCCTTCAAGTCTTCCCAGAGACATGGTTTTGCAGGGCACAGTCACGAATCTCAAAAATACAGACCAGAGCAGGTCAACAAACATCCTTAAAGAAGATCCTGTCTCGGGCCTTGATCCTGCAAACTCGCACGGGCTTAATGTTAAGCACATGAGCGGTCCCAGATGACTTCAGCAGAGCTACTCACACGCTTATGGTGCACTGCATTTGCCAGATCAGAGCCTTTATGTCTAATTGCAAATAAAAGGCAAATCTCCCGGATCTATCAACTGTAACGAATTGTTATTAACAGCACATTTTAAAACAGCCGTGGGGCAGATCTCAGGCAGACCCACTGGGGATAAAATGATGTCGACTTGTTGCAACACAACCTGGAAATACTTTTTCTTGGACAAAATGCTGTGCCAGTCATATGAAACACTAGCACTGCGGTGAGGTTGTTTTTATAGGCTTTGACCTGTGCAAGGCTTTCTTTGTGGTTAATCTTTGCACTGTCCCTGTCTTTTGTGCCTTTTGGCTTGAATTCTGCTGTTTGAACCAGGAGCTGGAACGCCACTGTCCTCCTCACCTTGGGGGCACTTTCTATCAGGATTTGTGGATTTCATGACATACCTTGACGAACCACAGCAGAACAAACCCAATCACGGCACACATCCACCAGCCACTTTCGCACCAGGTCCCCATCCACAACCCCAGCCTGCGGGGTCCCATTCATGTCCTCTCCGGCAAGGGGTTGAGCAGCACAATAGGCAACATTGTGTCCTCTCCTCCCGCAGCAGCAGACCCTTCGCTTCCACTAATGGTGAGGAGGGGGGAAAAAGAAATCTGGGGGCAAAAACACACACACAAAAAAAAAAAAAAAAGGCAAAACCCACCCCAGGTTTGCATGCTTTGCATTACACGCCTGTTAATGAAGAGCCAGCCCCGGACCCTCATTAAGAGGACCGTGTCCCCACCCGCTACCCCGTTTGTAGCCCCGACACCCCGACAATACGTCCGAGGGTAGAACCGCGGTGCTGCCACCGCCTCGCCCAGCGGGTGCGGAAAGTTACGCGGCCGTTCCGGGCTGGCGTTTGCACCTGGGGCTGCCGAGGTTTAATAGATTTTAACACATGCAAACAAGAGCTTTTGTTGGAGGGCACAAAAGCTGCCCCCGGCGCGGGGGCTCTCCCCAACACTACCCACATTGTTTCCCCTCCGTTGCTTCTTGTCACCCTCCTTGTCAGAGTTTAATGAGGACAACGAGATTTCGCAGGCTCATTTCGCACTTCAGCAATTTTCTAACACTTTTCCTAACGAGGGAGATAAGAGGGCAGGAGAAATTTCGGGGAGGAACCGGCCCTCCCCGGTTCCATCCCCGCAGCCCCCGGGGCCGGTCGGTGGCTGGGGCTGAGTCCGACCTTCCCGGGGCACGGGGGGGATGCTCAGCCCCTTCCAGCCCAGCCCCTCACTTCGATTAAAAAGAAAGACAAACCCAAAACGATTAATCTGCCCGGGTTTAAACTCCCCCGGAATGGTAGGGGGGTCCCCAGGGTGGCCGGAGGAGCAGCGAAGCTGCAGAGAGGCGGGGGGAGACCGGGCTGGGACCGAGCCTGGGACCAGCGGCTGGGACCGTCCCCGCGGCTCTGCCCCGAAGCAGGTCAGCTTTCTCCGGCCACTGGCTCCGCGATTTTTCCGCCCAAACCCCGCAGTTTTCTCACCTCCCCGCAGTCCTCTCTGCAGCCCAGCATCCGAGCATCCCACTCCGCTGCCCCCCCCTCCGAAATGCTGGGGAGGCGGGCGGAGTGGGGAGCGGAGTGGGCTGCTCGGCTCCTCTCCCACCCTCCGGGTCCAGTTTTTCCCTTCCCCGGCGTCGGTGGGCGCCGGCTGGGTATCACCGAGCGGGACCGGCCGCGATCGTGCCGCCGGTTTAGTGCTCCCGGGATAGACCGGGGGTTCGCGGTAGCGGGCGGGGACCGGGAAAACTTCCCCGGTTCTGGATTTGCACCATTAAAAAGCAAACCCGGCATTTTCCAAACGGGCCGCGGCCAGGCCGTGTCCTTCGCGGCGCTTCAACTGGTTTTAGGCTTTGGGGAGCCCCCCCCAAAAACGCGGACATCCCCCTCGGGCTGGCTTTGTTTCTAACCTCGTCGTGACTGCGGTTTTCGGTGTTTTAGATGGAGATTTCGGGGAGGATTTGCGTTTAGCCTTTGCAAATCCTTGTCTCAGATGCCTGTTCCCACGACCGAAATCTCCCCTCTGCTTTTTTTTTCTTATTTCCCTCTTCTGTGCATGCGAGAGATTTGGAAAACTCGAGAAGTCGTTTAATGCAAAGGGATTTTAAAACACGAAAGTATGTGGTGAAAGAAAAAAAATAAAATGCCCCAACCGCCTAATTAGATATTTACCGAAGGAGCCATTACAGCCCGCTGGGTGTAAAACAGAGTTTATAAATTCTCCGGCCACAAAGAAATTCAATAATTACTTTTTTTTCCCCCTCCCTTACAATGGGATGGGTTAAGGATGGAGTGTGATAAACTTAACTCTGTTCCTGGGCTTTTTGCAGATTAGCCTTTGGCATTGCTTGGTAAATACCAAGTGAATAGAGACTGTGTGACCACAGTCCCTTGAATTAGGGACAAACATTTCCTCTGTGCATTTTAAATAATGCTACTGCCAAATATTTTGTTACCAGAGATCATTATCCTTTGAATGAAAACTCGAGGAGTAAAGGCATGGGTTTTGTCTTTGCTGGTGTGGAACAGACTATATGATATCTAGAACAGCAACGAGCTTTCACAAATTGCTATATGATTTCTACTGCCAGGTTCTGTGATATTGGATACGACATAAAAATAAAAAAGCCGGGCAGATAGACACAGGAACTCACAGAAACCACCTGTATATTTTGTTTCAAAGGAAAATCTCAGCTATTGTCTTACTGGCTCTGGTTCTGTTAGGCCCTGGATCTGCTTCATCTTTAAAGCTATTCAAACAAATTGAATGATACAAGGCAAGTCTCCTATAATTAATCCGGATTCTTGAATTTTGATACAAACTTTTATGTAACCGAGAAGTTTCTCCTTTTTCCTTGCAAAGACACTCAATAGACACTAAGTCCTTCTGTCAAGAGTGCTACCATGAACAAAGTTAAAAGGAACAAACCTGGAAATTTTCCCTTTACAGAGAAGAAAGGGAGGAATATTAGAAAGACACGCAAACATGAAGTCATGGGAGAGCTGGTACCGGTGTCTGGGCAGAGACCAAGGTTTAAAGTGGTCCGTACCCTACAAACTGCCTGAACGTGAACACAGACAACGGCATTTGCCCCAGGTAAAGCTTTTCCAGGATGTTATTTGGTCCGTTTCATCGGACCCTTTTGAAATATTTCTTTTGCTGCTACAGTCCGAAGAAGACGGAAACGATGCCATCTTGTACAGAAGAACTCGTGATGTTAACCCTGACCTGCTGCAGAGGACGAAGCATAGCTACGGTCTGTCCCTGCTCACATTATGCAATTTGCTCTCAGCATTTGGCAGAACTGCTCCAGAACAAACACTCCGCAGCGCTGTGCATCCTGTGTTGAGGCATTGCTGAAATCCCCCGACGTATGACTCCCTTGTAGGAGTCAGTATTTTATCTGGATTATCAGGAAAGGAAGAATGACTTTTTTTTAAAATTTTTTTTTTATGACATGGTCTGTCCAGTCTGTGACTTTAGTGGAAAATCAATATGCAGAGACAGGCCTGGAGGCCTGGACCCACTAAATAACTCACAGGTTGCAGACACAATTTCCACAAGTCCACTGGTAAAATCCTAACAAACCAGCACAGACTCCACTGGTGTGGGCAGCTCTCCAGCTTCCCCCATGGCAGATCCACACCCGACAGCTCCCACTTTCTGACTCTCCAGGTTTTCTCCTCCATACAAATTTTTCTTCTAATCGTGTAAAATGCAGGGAAAGAATGAAAACCTTTTGGTTTTTGCAGCTGGTTTGCCTGGCAATGATGGTTCATACAGTGCAGTTCTACCATCAGGTGTATGGACAAGGACCCTCTGCCCTCGGGGAATTTCCTGCTGGGTGGGATGCATTGGGTTTCCTGGAGTTTCCGAGCAGCCATGCATCGGGCTGTCTTTTCATGAACACAAAATACAGTGGTGCTGACTGTAAGGACAGAGCAGAAAGCAGTGCCTGGGGCCAGCCTGGCGTGTGGTCTTGTCCTGGGTCACCTCAGGCCATTCCCTCTCAGGTAGATGGATGACCTACCCCTCATCATTTCCACCTCATACCCTTCAAGGTATAGTTTCAATCCATATGTCCAGGATGCCGATGCTCTATGTCAGCCCTTCTCCGCTCACATTACCCGTTTCTCCAGAAAGGCACCGTAATGCCCAAAGCTTATTCCCTGTTCTCTGCAGAGGTGGCACCTCCTCGAGGTTGTCTAAAGACCCTTTGGAGTGAGGCTGTTCATTTTAGGATGGCAAAAGAAAGAAAATGCAGGCCAGGCCAGCTTCCCTGGTCTCCTTGGAAGAGGGGAACAACCAAAAGTTGCCCACACAGTGACCCAGGCAGGGTGTTTTTTGGGTGCTGCTGCTGATGCCAATGCCACTGGGTCTCGTCGCAGCTGCTCAGCGTGCCGGCCCGGAGAGGCCACTGCTGATAACACCCTCCAGGTGTTCAGCCCGAGAACAAAGGGCCTTTTCAGCGGCTGCTGAGAAGGAAGAAGCCTCCTTGCTGGTTGCAAAATGGCTTTCCTGGATGGCAATATTTGGTTACAGTAAGATCTGTTATTTCAGAAGAAGCCCCGCAGAAGGGAGGGTAATTTGACTCAGGCATGTAAAAAACCAACATGGGGACTCTTGTCTCTCTCCTTGTTCTCCCCAAAGTACTGAAACAACATTGAGTTGTAATGTTTCATCTGAGCAAAGTAAAACTGGAGCCTGGGACCAAAAGTGTCTCATCTTATTATTTCCTTTTAGATCGGGGCGAGCTGGTTCATCATCCCGCAGATACGGGGCATCCTGCAGAGCCCCGGTTAGACCTGGCTGGTTAGCACACGAACCATCGTCTTCTGAGCTGGGAAAAGCCGTTAGCTGGCATGAGCACAGTCTAGGGGAGGTTTTCTCTCAATCTATGGACATGGGTTTCGATGCTTACATTGGAACATCTCAATCGAACGGTTTCACAGCACAACCTGCGCTGTTTGCACAGGCAGACCTGAAAGATAACTGGGGCCTGTGGACGAGGGCAAGGCTTTGCTCTGTTTCCCAATTAGACCAGTCTTGATCCGTGTGCTTTGTGTGTTTTGGCACTGGAGGGGTTTCCGAAGAGGAAGATCCTTGTGCGTGTGACCATCCATCGTGACCGTCTCGAGGTGGCGCATTCTGCCCTTCCCACAGCTGCCAACGCGAGGAGCACCCCTTGTACAAGAACTGTCGTGATGCTGTCCATATATTTTCAAAACCTGTGGTCCTAACACCAGCTGAAGAATTTCTGTGTTCTCCTACAGCCCTCCCTATGGTTATTATCTCCATGAGATACTCCCAGCATGTTCCTTTACCCTGGCTGCTCAGTCTCTCCTACATTTCCCCTATTCCCCATCAGCTGTTCTCCACAGCAGCAGGGATGTGGTACCCTCCGATATGTAGGAGGTGACTTATTTTAAAATTATTTCCCCCAGTTCCTTCAGGTAGAAAGGAGAAGGATAATCCAAGGACACTTTCACCACTGAGGAGGCGTGAAAGAAAAACAGAGGGATGCTGCATTCACCTCAAATGCATGCGGTTAATGGAAGAGCAAAGATGTAACTTTTTTTTTTTAACATCTACCAAGTTCTCCATGGCAATTCATACATATATATATGCATATATAAAGTAAGTAGAAGAACACTAGCTCAGAAATTGTGCTCTTCAATGAAGCAGCACTATTCCTGAATAGAGAGCAGGCTATCCTAGTTCTTCAAATGCACCAGCTAACATCTATCCAAATAATGGGATTTGGCTGAGTACAGTTAAATATATTTGATTACTTCCCTTTTATCTAGCTCTAGGTTTACTGTACTTTTCCTTGGATGGCAAATAAGAAGCCCTTTTCTTCTAAGTGACAGCAGGGAAAAGAATCAGGTTGCTAATTTACCTGAGACCTGGGAGCGTGTAATGATAGATGTGTGCTGGAAACGACAGCGTGGGCTTTCGAATTTGGGAGGGAGGAGAGAGGGAAAGTGTGAGATTCATTAATCTTTCAAATAGATTGCACTTTTGCTGCTGGACTTTCACAGTCATAATTCCATGCACAGCAGGAAACAAATGCAGTGGGGAGAAGATCAACTGGCAAGGAGCTGGGACCTAACGAAATGTGTCGTATGGGAAGCAATTAACAGGGAAAATCACTGTTCTCCAGACAGGTGAGGACACAGACATCATGCTTATGGGTACTTACAACATCTTGCTCAAAGCAAAGGTTTGACTTACCCATACTGCTGTAAGGAGTCAGCTCGTCAGAAGCAAGCACACATGTGGTCCAGGACAGATTCGGTTAAATAAGCAGAAATCCTGATGTGGATGTTCAGCTGGTCTTCGCAGGTGTCCCCAGCATTGGTGTTCAGGAATCAGGGACCACGCTGGGGAGCCACAGCCTGTGGAGTGACTCTGTGCTGCTGCTGTCACCAGGTCTGCATGTCACCAGGGCTTCCAAGGCCATCCGTTACCTGGGTCTTTGCACATTAGCCAACCGAGCCTCTCCAAAGTCTTCTTGGAGATCTTTGAAGGAAAGAGGCAGGAGATGCAGGTTTGAAAGGAGGCAGGAGGGGAGGGTGGGTTGCAGGCAGGCACTGAAGGGTCACGCCTATGGTTGAGCTTTGTGTTGAAATTAGCGTGTTACCTCCCAAGGAAGAGCAAAACCCCAGCGCCTGTCCACATTTCCATGATGGCCAGCTCAAATGGGCTCACAGCACCAGCAGCTTTGGGTGAAAAGTCATTCTCTCGCTAGGACAAGGATGCAGCAGACCTGTACCTGAGCCCCAGTGACGCTGGCAGCACAGATGTGTTGATAATCTGATTTAGGAAGAGCTTATCTCCTCCTCTGCCTTCCTTTGCCCTCTTCTGGGATCGCTTGTGGGCAAGCCAAATTGCGTTCACACCAGCCAAGAGAAGAGGAGTGCTAGAGGGTAGAATGAAGCAATTTATCCAAGTCACGCAACAGGTGGGTGCCAGGTACAGTCCAGGGGATCTGATGCAAAATAATCTATTTTTTTTTTATAAAGATTTTTATATTGCCTAGTAAAGGATACCTTCTTTTTGTTCCTTAGAAGACTCAACATACCAGTGCTTCCCCAGCTCTTTTTTTTAGCTGGTTCAGGTATAACATGGGTTATACAGACATGCAGAAATGCCATAATTTCCTGGAGGCATGTTTGTGTATATTCTACACTTCCAGCAGACTCTGTTTCCCTAAAACATCTACAGGATCCTCAAAGCAGGCAAGCAGCTTTTGTATTTCTTTGTTGTTTTGCAGAAATAACTCTTATCGTAACTTTCAACTAGAAAAAAAAAAAAAAAAAAAAAAATAATAACATGACCCAACCACTGAAATATTTTTTTTCATGAACTATACCAATGAATTGGAAATGCAAGTAGTAAAACGAATTGCCAAAAGTATCAAATATATGTGTTTTCAATAACTTTTTTTTTTGTTACCTAGTAAAATACTTTCCTGGAGAAGGGTTGTTAGACCCCTCTGTGCAATATAAAGGTGCGGTGATGTATTGTCTCAGAAGTGGTTTAATGGAGTTTTGAGGTCCCCCTTCTGTACATATTTTCAACACACGCAGCGCGTGATCAATTTGGATTTATAAAACTCTATATATTTCTTTCTGAGCGGCGATCTTAACTTTTAAAGAACGTTGCTTAGTTAGGAGCGCGCGTGTGTGTTTGCATTTTGGCAAGGCAGCAAATAACATACAATATTTATGTCACTGGAGAAAACCATTTTGTGCCTTTGCCAAAACCCATCCTTTCTAAGAACCTAAAGGTATTTGATCTGCTCTAAAACAGTCCTGGGAGGAGATGAGGTGTGCAGGAATCGCGGGCAGAGGGAAGGTCTGTCCAGTCTCCGCAGTGCAAAAGGGGGGGATTTCACACGAACAAACCAGATCTCATTTCTGCTCAACCTCTTTGACCATTTCAGGGAAATTATTTCAGACTTACCTGTGGTTTTACTGCCCAACACCTGTTTTTTTTGCAGTCAGGTTGGGCTGCATGAGGTGAAAGTCCAACCCCAGCCCTCCTGCCATAAGTACTGAGAACAGCCTGGGAAGGTCAACCCTCCGCAGGGAGCCTTCTTATTGAATGTCCTGAGCAAAGACGGCAAAAAGATGGTGTCTTGTCTTACACCAGCATTACCCCTCGGTATAGCTGACCCACTTCAGTGATCCTCCTGGGAAAAAGCAGCCAAGAAAGTGCAGGGATGGGGAAGATGGGGGGTTGGACAATCATTATTTAGCTGTATCCCAGTCTGTTACTCCTGTTTCCTCTACCCATTGGTGTAACCAAGATCAGGATCCATCCTTGGCTGCCTGCTATCAGCTGCTGCTTATTCATTCCAAAAGCCGAAAGCCTCGTGCCTTGCTCACACCCCAGCTCGCCGTATAGACCCGTTGCCCTGAAATCTTTGTGCCAAATCCATGATATAATGTTTCATTCAGAGAATTTCTCCATTTTTTCCCCCTCCTCTTCTTTTTTTGCTTTATCTCTTCCTTCCATCTCCAGCCTGTCAGGACTTTCACATACCTGGGGCTGACAGGTAAGAGATCAGGAACTTTGATGTTGTAAGGGATATTTTATCTCGGGTAATTCTCATCAATTCCTACCTTATTGTGTCGGATATCCAAGGACTCCGAGAGTGAGCAACGCCTTTGTCTGGTAAGATCAGAGCAATTTGCAAGCTTTTTCTGGGAACAAGGTCCAATAAAGGGACTTTAGAGATATAATCTGTCAACCCCATTGAGCAGCGCTGTGACAGCAGCCTGATGATTAGGGACAGTTTAAGCATCGCCCAGGACAGAACAGGGCTGAGGGTCTGCGGTTATTTGTAGGAAGACATTGTTTGCAGAGGAAGCAAAGGAAACCCTTTATACCTGAATTCAAGTTTTTCCTGAATTTCTCCCTCACACAAACAACTGACCCTACTGGGAGCTGCTTCCCCCCCCTCCCCTTTTTTTTTTCACCCCGCAAACTCCTGTCAAATAAACCTCTCTGAGGTGCAATCTCTAATTCACAAAGGTGACCTGGTTTTGTGGCATGAACTTCAAAGGATCAACCCTGTATGGCCAGTGCTGAGCCTGCAGCCACCGGGCAGAGGCAGACTGCCACCCCAGTGTCCCAGACTGTCACCTGCTCTGTGTGGCTTTGGCGTCAATGGCAGATGCAGCTGTGAGGACACGCAAAGCCTTTTCTGTTACCAGTCCGACTGGCGAGCACCGTGTGGAGCAGTTAGTAATGACAGCTGCGATGCCCTGAGCCCTCTGAAATCCTCTTTACCCTGTACCTGGCTCTGTTCCTTTAAACCTCCTCATTCCTGGTGAATCCCACTGAGACAGCAGAGGTTTTACCTGGGATCAGCCATCCAGCATCTCTTCAAGCAGCCGTGGCGTGAAGCTCCCTAGAAAATGACCCACAGGAGATGCTCAGCGGGTCTGTCCTCTGCTTTTCCCAATGGCAGAAGAGACCCACCCTTGTGAAGGTGTGTCCACCTGGCCGAGGTACCCTCAGCAACAGATAGTGAGCAGGGTGGGCAAACATTTTGCTGTCTGGGAGGAGAAAATGGGCTGAGAGCAGCCGGAGCACCGAAGAACAGGATGCTGTAACTGCTGATGGAGGTTGAGGCTTTGTCCCAACATTGCACGGGTGCAAATTTCGTGGTTTCATTTCTCTCTGTGCTAGGGTTTGTTTATTCTCGTCTTGGGGAAAGCAGACAGCGGGAGGCAGCAGAAAGGAGCTGGGGTTGGTGTGAGAGGAGAACCCTGCCAGCCCACGTTGGCCATGAGTCTTGGCTCCTGCCACCAAGGGAAGAGCCGCTGTGGTCCCGGCAGCGAGGCGCTGGCCGTGCCTCTGAGCACCGACCCGACAGCTCCAACGTGTTTCCTCGGTAATGAATTCTGATTTGTTTTCCCAAATCGCCTCATCATGACTCAGTCTGAAGCTAATGATGCAATCCTGAGGGGAATCATGAGCTACCTCCCCAGCCAGGAGGGTCGGCCGCTCTCCAGCTCCAGCCCGCGCAGCTGCTGATTGCGGTGTTTTGTGCAGCTCTATGTACCCAGCTTGGCGTGTGCCAATCTGTTCTCGATTAGGTGAGAGCAAATGTGGTGGTGTCATGATGCTGCTGGGCTAGTGAACGTTTGTGGTTTGGTCCCTCTTATCGATCCCAGGCATGGTCCTTCCCCGCTGCAGCTCCAGGGGCAGATGGAGAAGGGACTCAGGGGGAGGTCTGCAGACAGAAAATCTGACCAAGCACACATAAAATAAAAATAATAACAATAATAAAAAAAAGACGACAGGTTTTTCAAGCCATCCCTGTCATCGTGTCCACTTTTGGAGACATACAAGAGGTTAATCTTCATGCAAGATCCAGCCCCAAATTACAATATCTCTCCCAGAGACAGCCTTTCCCACAATAGCCTGAAGCAAATTCTGTGGGGGCTGCTGAAACTACACCGATTTGCACCTTCACGAGGCACTCCAGACTTCATGATCCCATGGAGGTAGAAGCCTGGCAGTGACAACTTCACCGAGAGTTACACACTGATGTCATTGGCACATTTGTTCGCTGGAGTTTGACTTTTCCAGATTGTGCTGCAACCTCAGCACAGGGTGTTAAATGATTTACTGCAGAGAGACAGTGGCAAAGCCAAGAATAAAACCCAGGTATCCTTAGTCCTAAGATCCTATGACAACCAACTAGGGCTGGAGAACACTCCCTGCCACTGCCCCACACTTCTATTTATCAACAAAACCAGGTTTATTTTGTTTTATTCTTAGCAAGACACTGTTTCACTGGAGACCACTTAAAATGAGATTTATCTCCCCTGGAATAATGACAGGCTCTTGTATGAATTTGTAATTCATTCTCCTCCCATTTCTAATCTCATTTCTATTGAATGTATTGTTTTGCTTTCCATTATTTATAAAATGAGATCATTAAAATGAATATTGGGTCTTGACAGGTTTGGGGCAGGAAACTTCACTGCAGAGGCATCCCAAATACAACACCCCGGATTGCCGCAGAGCCTTCCTCAGCCGAATGGCAGAAAAGAGCTTTCTTGTGCCATTTATTCATCCTTCTGCTTTGACATTTTGGGGACAAAAGAAAAAAAAAAAAGAAATTCTAACTCCTGGAGGCTATGGCACTTTCTGCAAGAGGCAACCCTGCTCGCATGGCAGCATTTACCTGTGCGGATGATTCAGAGGATGAGGCTGCAGGGCTGGATTCCTCTGCTTTCACCGATGAAAATAAGAGGGAACATCCCAGCTGGTGCGTCCAACCTGCTGCTTTCAGTGCAGAAGAACCCCAACCCCTGCGAGGGCTGGGACCTGCAGCTCCACTGACTCAGCTAAACCCAGAGAGAAATTACATTTCGCCTGGAAATAAGCACTGAGTCACTCCCTCCCATCCATCAGTTGTTATTTCAGTGTTTTTCTTCTGCTTCTCCATGGGCCCAAACCTCCTACCCCCAAAAAAATCCCACTGAGCATGAGGTGGGGTTGGGAGGGGTTTGTGGGTGGGAGCCCCCAGTTTGTGCTGCACTGGCAGGGTCCCTGCTCTGATCCCAGCCCCCAAGCAGTAACAAAGCTCTTTCCACTCCTTAAAAAGCAGCTGCTTTTCCTCTCGAGTGGGTTGGGTATCAGGGATGGGAGAAGCAACTCCTGATGGAAAGAACCTGGGGGTCCTCAAGGATGCTCTCCTAATGCAGGTCATTAGCTGACCCTTGGTAATCCAGCAACGTGTTCCAGGTGCTGAGATCTGGGGAGAGGGGTGCTGAGGAACTTCTTTTCTTCATTAAACTTCTATCTAGTGGAAAAAAAAAAAAGAAAAAATAGAAAAAAGAAAAAATAAAGAAAAAATAAAAAAGAAAAAAAGAATCAAGAAAAAAAGAGCAAATTCTGGTCTAACTAAACTTAAATCTGGAGCAAATCCACTGCAAACTACAGCTTTACTGTGGCTTAATGCTGGTGTAAATTAGACGAAGAGCTGCAAATCCCAGCTCTCTCCTCATTCCTGAAAGGCACAAACATTAAAGTCTGAGTATCTACAGTTATGTATTGCATAAAATATTTCCTGGCTAGGAAAATCTCATGGGACAATGATCAGGAACAAGACGGTGCAAATAATTAGCTTAATTGAAAGTAAAGGCACACTACTAAAAATAAAAGAGATGAAAGCGGTTTTTCCTTTGCCAGTTTTAATACGAGCGATATTAGTAGCAGCTGCATTTCAACCCGTTTTGCAGATAACTGTGAGAGGGGCATTCTGAAACCTAAACAGTTTAATTGCATGGGCTCCCCTTTAATTTAGGGTGGTGAGAATGATATGAAGGACTCATTAAATTGGGGCATTAACCATGGCAGAAAATAAAGTAGTTTCTTTGTTGCCGAAGATCTCCCTGCCCTACAATCCCTACAGTAAATTATTCCTGGGAACCGCGGCCGGGTAGGATGGGTCGATAGAGCCACGTTGAGATAGAGGGAAGCAAATGAAAAATAATTGGTACAGGGCTGTGCAGATTGTATGTCACTGCAGACAGTTATTTAATAACTCTCCCATTATTGCTGCCAGCTGGGGCACATTAAGACACTGCCAGAAGTCAGCCCAAAGTCCCCAGGGTACGGATGCTGACCCGGCCCCGCCATGAGAAGGGGGCACGCCGGGGGCAGCCCGGGAGGGACTGCTCTGCTTTTCCCAAGGGATTGTGGTGCTTCCCCCACCCTTCCTGCCCATAGCTTCAAATACGAGGTGGTAGAGAGCCATTTGGGGTTCTCCTTCCCCTGGGATGTGGGGTGACCCTCGGCAGATGTTTCCTGCAGTGTAAATGGAACGAAGTGCAGCGCTGGGTGGTTTGCTCAGCAGTTGAAGCAAACGGCATCTTCCCCGCTGTCCCCAGGGCTGCCTCAGCTCTCCCAGCTCTGCCCTTACCCTTACAGAGTCTGGGCGAGGGGCTTCCATGCTGGGAAGGGCATGGGAGATCTCTAAACTATCCTACCTCGCTTCTCCTCTGCGCAGTTGACTTGGTGCTTTGGGTATTTTACCTTCTTGGATTGCACTGTCCCCTCTTACCTGCTGCCAGAGCTCCACGTCACCCCATCCATCGGTGTGTTATGGGATGGCGAGGCCAGGAGTTCACACACAAACCAGCAGACCAGAGTCTACAGCTAGTGGCCAACGGTTGCCAATATCAGAGCAAGCCAGAAAAAGAAAAAAAAAAAGAAAGGATCAAGGGTACTTGAATCTTGGAGCAAGAGTCCACGGGTCACTGTGACACGTCCAAGCAGCCGGAGGGACACCAGCACATGCCGGGCAGCTGCCAACCATTTCCGCAGTGAGCCTCCCAACCTCAGGGGCTGCTGTGTAAGCTCTGAGACCTGGGATTGCACGGCATTTCCGTCCTTTTAAGCACAACCTCAAACCCAACACCAACCACTGTTTGTCTCAGAACTGCCAAAAAACATTGGTGTTGTGAACCCCGAAGGCTCAGAAGTTCAGCTGGAAACCAAGCTCAAAATATCTTTTCTGAGACCCACTGGCACTGAGTGTCACCAACACAGGTAGCATCAGCCCAACAACTGGTTGGTCTATACTGGAAGCGACTGGTCCCCAGGTCCATGGATCCCAGTCCCACAGGGGAAGTGAAATGGAGTAACCTTGCCCTTATTCCCCAACAAAACAAAACCTTTTTAATGACTCCTTCCCCAAGCTCAGGATTGGGTCCATAAAACAGAAACCGTGCTTCGATACCAAATGAAAAACATTACTCACAGGCTGTAATTCCTTTCTGCAAATACCGGAGGAGAATATTTCATTTGGCAAACAATCGAGCCTTACAGTTTAGAGCTCTTAATGTGATTAGGGACAGGTTCTGCAACACATTTGTAACTCCAGGTGATTTCGCTATATCTTTTTGGACTGTGACCAGACATTAAAATGCCCTTTTTGCTAGATTTGGATCCAACTAAAATTGAGGAGAATCAGATGTCGGTAAGTCCTTTCTAGTTTGATCTTTACCCAGAGGTATCACAACATGCTTCAGCGATGGGCTGCGCCGAGCAGCTCTGCGATCTCGGGCTCTTTTTTGCATTAAGCACATATCTCCTCCAACGAGTGATAACTCTTCTGTATCACATACTCCGTAAACGAGCACGCGCTACTCCTCTGAGTTACTGTGATGTACTTATGGGGTAGGAGAGAGCACAGGTACTTCCATTGGCTCTATGGATACAACTTTATTTCCTTTCAATTCTCCTAAATTTGTTCAGAAAATGCCAGCTTTGGTTAAAACAAGCTGAGACCAGGTGCCCCTCCATTTAGAAGAACCCAGCATTCAATCCCAAAGGCAAAGCTGGTGTTTTGCAGGATCAGAGCCCTCTGGGAAGATTTCTCGTCTCACCCGCTGTCCTGCCAGTGGTTCTGCTCTGGCTGCCAAAGGTGGGGCTGCAAAGAAATTGAACTAAGAGCAAAATCTACAGGGGAAGGAAGCGGGAAGACAGCACTATAGAGAAAAGTGAAATTGTTCTGTACGTGCAGCTGAGAAACAAAACCAAGCTTGAGCTTTTAACTAGCGATAAGAAGAAAATCCCTAGATTCTTGTTTGTGATTCTTGTCAGCAGTCAGGCTGCCCATCGCCTTCCTCACGCCTTGCTGGGAACTTCTCATGGAAGTAACATCCATTCCCAACCGGAAGCTGGATCAACCCCTTAGCCATGACCAGCGTCATCATAAGATGATACTACAGAATATTTATGGCAAGCTATAAAGCAATAAAGAAAAAAAAGCAGGGGGGAGAAAAAAAAAGAAAATGTATATTCTAAGAGATTTATCACTTTCTAAGAGGAGGAAAATTGAACTAAGGACAAAACCACATAGTTTTACCAAGCAAGTAGGTCAAAGAAGAGTCAGCAATGGGAAAACCAGACCGGGGCTGCGCACATGAAAGCCTCGCTGCCACTAAATGGCCATCACAGCCAAGACACACCGCAAAGGAATACTCTTGAAGTGTTTTACGAGGTCATTGATCTTTCCGACCCCCANGAGCCATTTGGGGTTCTCCTTCCCCTGGGATGTGGGGTGACCCTCGGCAGATGTTTCCTGCAGTGTAAATGGAACGAAGTGCAGCGCTGGGTGGTTTGCTCAGCAGTTGAAGCAAACGGCATCTTCCCCGCTGTCCCCAGGGCTGCCTCAGCTCTCCCAGCTCTGCCCTTACCCTTACAGAGTCTGGGCGAGGGGCTTCCATGCTGGGAAGGGCATGGGAGATCTCTAAACTATCCTACCTCGCTTCTCCTCTGCGCAGTTGACTTGGTGCTTTGGGTATTTTACCTTCTTGGATTGCACTGTCCCCTCTTACCTGCTGCCAGAGCTCCACGTCACCCCATCCATCGGTGTGTTATGGGATGGCGAGGCCAGGAGTTCACACACAAACCAGCAGACCAGAGTCTACAGCTAGTGGCCAACGGTTGCCAATATCAGAGTGAGNAGAAGTTCAGCTGGAAACCAAGCTCAAAATATCTTTTCTGAGACCCACTGGCACTGAGTGTCACCAACACAGGTAGCATCAGCCCAACAACTGGTTGGTCTATACTGGAAGCGACTGGTCCCCAGGTCCATGGATCCCAGTCCCACAGGGGAAGTGAAATGGAGTAACCTTGCCCTTATTCCCCAACAAAACAAAACCTTTTTAATGACTCCTTCCCCAAGCTCAGGATTGGGTCCATAAAACAGAAACCGTGCTTCGATACCAAATGAAAAACATTACTCACAGGCTGTAATTCCTTTCTGCAAATACCGGAGGAGAATATTTCATTTGGCAAACAATCGAGCCTTACAGTTTAGAGCTCTTAATGTGATTAGGGACAGGTTCTGCAACACATTTGTAACTCCAGGTGATTTCGCTATATCTTTTTGGACTGTGACCAGACATTAAAATGCCCTTTTTGCTAGATTTGGATCCAACTAAAATTGAGGAGAATCAGATGTCGGTAAGTCCTTTCTAGTTTGATCTTTACCCAGAGGTATCACAACATGCTTCAGCGATGGGCTGCGCCGAGCAGCTCTGCGATCTCGGGCTCTTTTTTGCATTAAGCACATATCTCCTCCAACGAGTGATAACTCTTCTGTATCACATACTCCGTAAACGAGCACGCGCTACTCCTCTGAGTTACTGTGATGTACTTATGGGGTAAGAGAGAGCACAGGTACTTCCATTGGCTCTATGGATACAACTTTATTTCCTTTCAATTCTCCTAAATTTGTTCAGAAAATGCCAGCTTTGGTTAAAACAAGCTGAGACCAGGTGCCCCTCCGTTTAGAAGAACCCAACATTCAATCCCAAAGGCAAAGCTGGTGTTTTGCAGGATCAGAGCCCTCTGGGAAGATTTCTCGTCTCACCCACTGTCCTGCCAGTGGTTCTGCTCTGGCTGCCAAAGGTGGGGCTGCAAAGAAATTGAACTAAGAGCAAAACCTACAGGGGAAGGAAGCGGGAAGACAGCACTATAGAGAAAAGTGAAATTGTTCTGTACGTGCAGCTGAGAAACAAAACCAAGCTTGAGCTTTTAACTAGCGATAAGAAGAAAATCCCTAGATTCTTGTTTGTGATTCTTGTCAGCAGTCAGGCTGCCCATCGCCTTCCTCACGTCTTGCTGGGAACTTCTCATGGAAGTAACATCCATTCCCAACCGGAAACTGGATCAACCCCTTAGCCATGACCAGCGTCACCATAAGATGATACTACAGAATATTTATGGCAAGCTATAAAGCAATAAAGAAAAAAAAGCAGGGGGGAGAAAAAAAAAGAAAATGTATATTCTAAGAGATTTATCACTTTCTAAGAGGAGGAAAATTGAACTAAGGACAAAACCACATAGTTTTACCAAGCAAGTAGGTCAAAGAAGAGTCAGCAATGGGAAAACCAGACCGGGGCTGCGCACATGAAAGCCTCGCTGCCACTAAATGGCCATCACAGCCAAGACACACCGCAAAGGAATACTCTTGAAGTGTTTTACGAGGTCATTGATCTTTCCGACCCCCATAGCTCTGCTTTAGTGCCACCGAGGGAAAGCGAGCTGGCTGGGGACGCCTTTGTTGGGTGGGAGCAGCACCCGGGTATCTGATAACCTGGAGGCCTTCACCTCCCTGAGGAACAGGCAGAAGAAGGTCTAACGGCAGGAATTCAAAGTCAGCAACATTCAGATCGGAGAGGAGACATCTGGTTTTGAAGGAGGGCAGCCAACCACTGGAACACGTCAGGAAGGAATGCGGCAGATGCCTCAACCCTCGCTGTCTTCAAAGCACGGAGTGAATTTCTCTTCTGGAGGGATGTGATCCAGTGCAGCTATGGGTTTGAAGGCTGGTGTGGGAAGTGGCTTGGTCAGCTACCCCGAGCCCACGAGGCTGCCAGTGGTCAGAATGAACAGGTCGTATACGAGATGAATTACACACACATGTGTAGATGCATGTGCAAAGCCAGGGGAGGGTTACAGAAACCCTGGCACCGGGCGCAGGCAGAGACAAGCCCAGCAGCACTCCAGTAAATCTAAATAAACCAAATCTCTCAGGACGTTGTCCTCGCGGGCTTTTCCAAAACAACATCTCTGCCCTGCGCTGCGCTTTCACAACCCAGGCACGAGGCCAGGCTGCAGAGCGGGACTGTCCGGGGTGCGGCTCAGTGCTGCGGCACCAAGGGGATGGCTGGGGTGACCCTGGGGACAGGCTGGGTCCCCCACCAGGATCTCACCAAGAGCCGCCTCATCCCGCCGAATCAGCAGAAACCCTTCCCTTCATCGCACGGGGTGGATTTCTGTTCCTTTGGGTCTCTGAGCCATCTCACCCTGGGGCAGGTGGGTGGTGGACCCACTGGATTTTATGGATGACCAAACCCCAACGGCCATGAGCGCGGCCAGGCATGAGCTGTCACCGCAGGGCTCTCCCAGCCCCATCCCTTCATCCTTATTCCTGCCACCTTCCTCCTGCCAGCATCAAGACTTGCCCAGCTGCGCAATAATTCAAAAACTGAACTATTTTGTTTGTGCAGGGTTATCTTGCAGCTGGATCTGAAGTTTCCCAAGATGGTTTGCCACCTGGGAATCCAGAGCTATCACACGCAGAGGGGAAAAAAGAAGAAGAAGAAGAAGAAAAAAAGCTGTCTTTTTTTGTTTGTTTTCATTCCTCCCTTAAAAAATTAAAAAAGAGAAAAAGAAAGAATTTGTGTTAGCTTTCTGTACCATATGCAGTCATCAGGGCACTCAGCTGGGATGCAAGAGATGCAGGTCCAGCTCCTCTCTCCACCCCAGGGGGTTTCTTTCAGCTTCTGTCCAAACTATATCCGAGTGCAACAGGCAGGAGAAAAAAAAAGTAAAATAAAATAAAATAAAATAAAAATCACAATTCAGTAGGTCAGAAAGTGACACACAAATAAGCCAGATCCTGTGACCTTGGGGTTATTCCCAGGAAGCAATAACTGGAAAAAGCTTGAAGCAGCTGCAGTGGCCGGGCTGACCCCCATCACCAGGGTTGAATTCCCTCAAATCCCTTCAATTCGGTTGGGAACATTCGAGCTGCTCTCCACAGTGCCTGGTGTCAGCTCCCCGTGTCCTGGGTTAAAGCCTCGTGGTTAAAAATAGCGTTGGAGTGAATCGGGGCGTAGTCTTCAACAATGAATATCCCAGAAGGAAAACAAAAGCTCCTCTTCTTCTGGTTCACGCTTTCAAAGTCACTTTTCTCACTTTTTCACTTTTTTTCTTGAAACTTTATGACAAATTCTGGTTCTACCTAAGCCAGGAAAATGGTAATTATGATTTAGGATACTGAACCAGTTCTAACAAGAAAAGTATCTTCTGTTCATTCAGTACCATGAACATTTTTACGTGAAACCCCCCAAATGATCTGCTTTAACATTTGTTCAATAGCTTTTGACTGCAGTGGGCAAGAAGCTGGGTGATTTTTACTTCCAGGGATGGAAAAGTTTCCACTTTTTCAAATATTTGCAAAACCAGATGCCCCAGTAGAATTTTTGTCCATTTTAAAAAAAAAACAAACCAACTTATTTCTTAAAAAAACCATTTTGCTTAGAAAACACACCAGATGTAACAAACATTTGAGGCATCGGATAAGGACGGCACGCTCCCGGCTCAGCCTGTGGGCAGGATGCCCAGCGGTGACGGGACCAACATGGTTCAGACTGGAATGGATATGAACCTGGGAGAGATGTGCTGAGCTTGGACCGAATCCTGCTGGGTGCTGGACGCCCTCGGTGTGCTCAGGCAGAGACTGCGGGGAGTGCTGGAGACCAATAATGGAAATTGGGAGAGACTGTCCCAATGGGAGCAAGGAAAATCCGAAGGACTTGGCTGCACCGAGATACACACACCAGCTGTCACATCTTTAATCACCCCTGACGTGTTTTATTGCCTCGATCACTGGAAGGTTATTTGTTGAGAGCCCGCAGAGGACAATAAAGATGACACAGTGTCAGAGCGCTGTCCCACCCATCACCCTCTGCTTTGAACCGTCCCTGATGCCTTTTGGTGGGATTTGCTTCCTAAGGACAAAACCACACAAGACGAATGTTTTAGAGGTGGAAAGGGAAAGGAACCAAATATCCCTAAATACTGGAACAGAACCGACCAGCTCCGATCGCATCGCTCGCCTTGCACGGAGCTGAGGAATTAAAATTTTAATTATCGTCATGTATCGCTAAAGGAGGAGGTCAGAACCACCGGCTCATCACACGGACAGCACCCACTTCACTTCTCAGTGGCTTGCAATTAAAATAAATAATTACCATCACCAGCAAACCTGCAACATTTAAATGCAGGGGAAGAGGCAGCTGCTCCCTCCCGGCACGGGGATGCTCACGGCAAGAGCGTTTCAGTAGCCTCAGCCTTCCCCTGGTACGAGCCGTCTGACAGAGGGTGAGGATGGAGGTTACACCAAGAGACAGGAGGTGTTTCAGGAGCTTTTTCCACAGCTTGGGCCCTCTGAGAACCTTCTGGGTGCCCTTTCCCGTTTTCTTGGTTCCACGGTCTCTGCAGGAGTACGTACGTGGGTGTACGAAGGGGGTGACACGTAGCAGAGGGGCTGCTAGCCTGAGAAATCCTTCCTCTGCCTCAGTCGCTCACCAGAGCCTGAAGAAAAACTGCTGGAGGTCATGAGGGAATCCCCAAACAATGCAAATAACAGCACCACCGGAGAGCTGCAAGCTCTGCTCCGGCAGGATGTCCACAGGTGGCCACCACCGACCCACCCCGGGGGGGCTAAAAGCTGCTAAAGCCTTCCACCTGCCCTCCCGCTTTTGTTGCCAGCTCCTGTCTTGCAGAACCATTAATTAATAAGCTTCCCACCACTGAGGTGGCATTTATAGGGACACCATCACGGGATATCTGTTTTCAATCAGGAATTGGGGAAGAATAAGGCTTTATATACCTTGAGAGCCCAGGAGAGATGGATTGGTGATGATGATGCTCCTTTAAATAGCAGCAGATGTCAAGACATGGAGGAGCCATTTCTCTTCCGAAGAAGAAAGCGATGACAAAAAAAAAAAAAAGGATACTTTTATTGAGCAAAACCTGCATTTTCTCCCATCACGCTGGGCTCCATCGAATCAACACAAGGAAGGGTTCACGTTCACCCGAGGGTGCAGATCAGGCAGCAGATGGTACCTGGGGGCACCTTGGCTTGACAGAAGCAGGTTGAGGGTATTTGCTCTGGAGCATCAGCGTAGATGGATGTGGAGCAGCCTGATCATCAGAAAACTGGCAAAGCTGCTCAGCAGAAAGAAAATAAACCAGATCACAGCCTGAGTTTTGGTGGAGCTTAATTTTCAGTCTGTGACTCTAAACTTCCCCTTCTGGGACTGGATTTCGAACCCAATTCCATATTGGGAGCCACTCATTTTCTCAGTACCCTTTTCGATGTGGTAGAACTCCACTTTTAAAGGACTTGGGCACAAGGAAACTGCTTATTTCCATTATTTTGAATTAAAAAAAAAATAATACAAGAGCAATGCAACATATTTCATCCCCAGTGGCTCTCAAGCCCAGATCTAGTTTCGACTCAAGCACAACCCTAAAACTTGTCCCCCTGTTCAGCCTCAAACCCCAAACCTTTCCACAGGCTCCGGGTGGAAAGTTACTGACCTTGTATCGGAGCCAGTTCTCAAAAACACAAACAACTTGCCTGATGAAATTTTTGTAGGAAAAAAAAAAATAAATATATATATATATACACACACATACACACACACATGCTGTATATACCAGAAGGGATTAAATCCTCATGTTGCAAGAATTTAATTTAAAAAAGCTAAGACATCGTAGGAATGCAAAAATATCACCTCAGCCTGGTAACCTTTGGCTTAGGCGTGCACTTCCACAGCTAACAAACGGGAACGTTTCCTTTCCAAGCGCTGGGAGGACCGGTGCCACTCAGGAATGCCTGGCTTCAGCCCAGTTAGAAAAGGAAACCAGCAACCCTTTACTAGCGGGGCCTCTGCGGGCTCCGGGAGTCAGCCTCTCATCCCAGAGGCTTGTAATTCCCATTTTTTTCATCATTTCCAAAGGCGTTGCGATGGAAGACCAAAGAAGGGTCTTTGCAAAATAACACCGTGATTTTCCCCTCTGCAAATTAATATTTTTGTTGTTGTTGTTGTTCTCGGGAGGTAATCCATAATTTGCATCCTTACCATGAGAACCGTGCCCACTGCCAACATCTCACCGCTGTGAACGCCATCGGGGAGAACAAACCCTTGTCTCCAGCCAAGCCCATTCCAACCGGAGAGAAACGGTCCTTGGGAAATATTTGGTACCTGCACAGGGGCAGGAATAAATTCACTTCACACCGAGGTTAAGCGTTTAACAGGACCCTGTGTATTAGCAGAATTCCTGGCACGTCCGAGCCTCGTTTAAAAGGCGGACGGGAAACTCTCGTGCCTTTTGGGCTGATCTCAAGTTAATCACGACAACCGAGGGACTGACCTACAGGAAACAATCCTCTAGGTACTGACGTTACCCAAATAAAGCCAGCGGTTTCTCTAGTTTATTGGCTGTGTTTTTCCCCCCAGCAGGCTTAATTTATGGTAATGACTAGGAACTATGGATTAAATTAATAAAAAGGAAATTATTAAGGTTTCCTGACCCGGAGGCCAAAGGTAAGTAAAGAGAAGCAAACTGCCCTAGATGGGAACACTTCCCCGCTGCTTTCGGGGCTGGCGGAGAAGGTTTTTCAGTGCAGCAGAAGAGAGGGAAGGTTTTTAGGAAGGAGCTGTCTCGCCTCAGATGCTGGGAAGGACCATCACATCCCCCAGCCTGGGGAGCCCTGAACCGTCACGGGACACCCAGCAGAGCAGCAGGATGCTGCCTTCTTGTCAGAGCTCACAACAAGGACTCATACGCTTTATGTTAGCAGAGAAATCGAGATCGCTGTTGGATGGGAAGACTATAAAAATAATCCAATGCAGAAATCCAGCTTAACTCAAACTCAACCCAAGTCCAGAGTCCTGTTCTAAATCCAGCCGACCAGAAGAAATAATTCTCTCCTTGCCTGGATTTGGAGCACGTTTATTACTGCTTATAGTTCTTATATATCTCTTATACTTTAAATTAGCATTTTGAGTGCTCTTATGCTGCTGCAAAGTCAGACTGTTAGTATTTCCCAGACCTGGCCTGGGTATAAATATCAGATGGCTCCGGCTCTGCTTTCCCTGCAAGAAAATCAGAGCAGAAACACAGACACCGAGTTGTGCTCTCAGCTCCGCCAGCTCCGTTATCTGCTCCATGGGCAGCGTGAAGCCTATCGACGGCACACCCTGAAATTCATCGCGGGCTCTTCCAGCCAACTTTGGCTTCTGCAAACAGCCTCATCCAGCGTGGGCTGTGCTCTACCAAGAAGTTTCACAATTTGTAATACCACATATTTTAGAGAAAAAAAAAAAAAAGAAAAAAAAGGAAAATAAAAAGAAAAAAAGAAAGAAAAGGGAAAAAAAAAGTCTGGGTAGGCTTTTGATACAAGGTTCAAAAGAATATCTGAAATCACCTCCTCCTTATACAGATTAAGTCAAGTCAGCACACACCTGCACTTGCATTTCAATACACCCGAACTGCATTTAGAAAAAGCTCTGCTACAAGCTTGAACCCTGAGAAATGCGGCACGAAGCTCCTGGAAGCAGCTCCGGCAGGGCAGGCACGAAGCAGTAACCAAACACTTACAGTGGGCAATTGTTGTAGTGAAAAGCAGCCTGGCAGATTGTATGTCACTGGGGAGGGATATCGGCGTCTGATCTCGGTAAGGACGGGACACGGGGGGACCTGGAGCCTTGTCAAACTCCATGCTCTTCTGTAGTGGGTTGAATAACAGAACAATGTTTACATTTCCCCTCCTGCCCTTAGGAGTTTGGAAGCTGGACACCTGAAAAGGATGAATGATTTTTAAAGTAGTGCCGGTGTCGGCTCTTGGTCACCAAAGCCTTGATTGTTCCTTACCAGCATTCAAACAAATAATAAAAATAAAAATAAAAATAAAAATAAAAATAAAAATAAAAATAAAAATTAAAGCAAACAAAACAACCCCAAGATATTGCTGCTGCTGAACCTGGACATCCAGCAAAGATAAATGATGGGAAGTTCAGCAGGTAGCTCATACCGCGGGTACATCAGCCACACTTGAAATGCAACTGTTCAGCTAAAAACCTGATTAATTCCAGCCAAGAGGTTTTTTTTGGGTTTCTTCCATATTAACACCTTGAAACTTAATATTGAAAAAGTTCTCTAAATATACAAACAAAATAATATCCATCCTTAATGGTAAAAGATATAAATTGAAGTATGCAGGAAACAAACACCCTGCGTGCGTTGGAGAGCAATAAACATTGTTACAGGAAACTATATAAGAAATGCACCAGAAATACTGGGTGAAGGTAGTAAAAGCTTTAGAGCTTTAATCAAGAGGATGAGAGGTCATGGTTGGATTTGTCCCTTGGTCCCGTGAAAGATGGGATGACTTGTCTGATCCATTTATTTCTCCTTACTGCTGCCCTCTATACAAAGCCAGCCACTTTGTTCCTTACTCTTAAGGCACTCTTAAGCTCTCAGCTAGCTCTGATCCTCACCAGACACCCAGGATGCACCCAGCTTTGTGTCAAGAGCAATACCTTGGGTCACGTTAGTACCTACAAAATTGCCATGCCAAAAAAAAAAAAAACAAACCCAAAACATGGAAAGGCAAAACCCCACCTAAATGATGAGGTTTCCCTAAGGAGAACCCACTGAACTAAGGGCACAAAGGAGAATTTTTCCCTCTAGGAACTGATTTCATGCTCACATGTCTGCTGTCAGAGTTCTGAACTCATCCCACAGCCACCCGAAGCGGAGTTCTCCCTGTGCTGCACCTCCAGGCGTATTTAACGTCTAACACGGTCTCCTCCAGCCTTGGTCCTCACCAGACTCCTTCAGTTCTTCACCCTGACCACCAGCACGGTTGTGCTAAAGGTGGTGACAAACGCTGGCATATGGATACTTCCGGCGATCCAACAGCTATTGAACAGCCACAATTTTCCACCGCCGTCAAATCGAGGTGACCACTTCTTGGTGCAAAACTTCATTTGCCTGGATCCCAACACACTTCAAAAGCCAAATTGGTAGTTTTGAAATTCAGCTTCATCAGTCTCTTCTAAACTCGTGCTCTCCAGAACAGGGCGTCCTAATCCAGCCTGAATTGGACCATTTCATCTCATCCCAGCCTCAAATGATTGTCAGTCCATCAAATGCTTCTTTGAAAACTGATTTCTTGCAGATGACCATGATGGCTACGAAATAGTATTTAAAAACATTTTAATATTTGAAAAGAACTTTCCTTGCCTCTTATATCAACCACATGTTTGAGAAAAGGCCTGGGGTTTACCACTGCTTGGTGAGAAAAAATAGCAAAAAAGAGAAAGGATAATGGGGTGATAATGACTGGAAATGTATGGATTGAATTTGAGACCTCCTTAAAAACAAGAAGATAATTTGCGACTTGGTGGTATACGCAAACACAGAGAAATGTTTGTGGCTCAAGTGTGTATTTGAATATAGAAAAATGTTTTTGCGGCAAACTATTTTTCTTTTAGTGCAGACAAACTGTGACCAAGTTGCCAGCTGCTGAAGTTGTGGTACCCATCCCAGTCCAAGCAGACGGGCTGTGTCTGCTGGGGAATTTCCCAGGAGACTTCCAATTTCAGCGTTACCATTGCAGGATGGCGACAGTTTACAAACACAGTGCTGAACCCCATCACACTGCAGACCACGGGAACAAAACTCCTCCTTCATCTTGTGCCTCCAACCTCCTCCCCCTGCTTGACCTTTCCTAGGTGACTATTTAACTTAGCAGTAACAGCAAAAGAGCCAGTGCAAATCCACTCTTCAACCAGGAGTTTCACTATGATGGAATAATTTTAATTGTTGGACTAGATGATGCATTCAGACATCATTGTAGCTCCCTTCCAATGGAAAAACTCTTCTCTCTCTTCTTCTCTTCTCTTCTCTTCTCTTCTCTTCTCTTCTCTTCTCTTCTCTTCTCTTCTCTTTCCCCTTCCCTTCCCTTCCTTTCCCTTCCCTTCCCTTCTACTCTACTCTACTCTATCCTATCGTATCCTATCCTAACGAGAGAAACCATAGAGGAACCAGGTCTGGTCCCACTTGACTCAGGTTGACAATGTCTCATTGTCTTTGGAAGGCTCAAGGCTTTCTGGTGGCTTTACAGTGCTGCATTTTAAGGAGTTTGGTGACTGGTGACAACACTTAAACCTCAGCTGTAGTCACTGCCAGGCTCCCAGGAATCAGATTGTTTTGATAACAGTTTGTCACTTGCTCCACCGGAGGCAGGGAAGTCAGGCTGAATTTTGCATTAAAAACTATAAAACATTTTTCCAAAATAAAATTGCCTGAAAGGGAATTGTGACTTCAGGGATGCTGACTTGTGATCCCTTAGAAGAAATCTCATTTTAAAGTGGATTCACCTTGAGTAGGGCCTCATTAAGGACCGAGCTTGTAAATCTCCCTCAGAAAAACTGAGGGACATTAAAGTTAAAAAAAAATTAAAATCTGAACAGCACATAAAGATGCAGAAGACACACAGATCTACACAAGATCATGATGGCTCTCATAATCATTCCTAGATTTGCTTGTTCTTTTTCTCCTCGGTGTGTGCAGAGCAGGAACCGAGCCAAGCTTGAGAGTACCGAGAGCCTTATAAAAACATTCTTCCCTATTAAGCAACTGGGCTGATTTTCACTCTACAAAAGCTGAAGCAGATTGAACAAAACGCTTACCTACACATCTCCGATCCCGACAGAAACCCGAGCTTGCCTTTGTCGCTTTAGCACATGAGCACGAGGCCAAATGAAACACATGTTTACAACTATAATGAGGATTAGCTTTGCACTAAAAAAGTTGAACTACGGTCAAAATTAGATGGTGACATGGGTATTTGCCAACAGCATTAAATGAGGAATAACGGAGTATGGGGTTTCTGGAATGAATAGAAATTGTATTGTTTAGAGACCTTGTTGGCCAAGTATCAACATATGCCAATACTTAAGACTTCTTGTTCTTATTTACTTACCCTGATAATAAAACAATTGTTGTTTTGTGCCAACAGCCTGACAGACTGGTCCTGTACCTTACGAAATACAGATTGGATATTATTTCTCTCGTATCAGCTTCAACCTACTTTTCCAAAAAGAAAAAAAAAAAGAAAAAAAAGAGATGCAAAGTAATTGAGTCCAGAGGAAAGGAAATAAATGAAGGAGGTAATCGATTTTAATAACATATAGCGTCAACGTACATTAAGAACATACATAAAACAGAGGAAAAAAAGCATTTTTCCATCTCAGAAGACCAGGCAGCGTTTGTAGCTTCATCCAGCCCCAGGCAGAGGTTATCAGTGAAGCCTCAACAACAGCAATGATTGATCTTACCCCGCGCCCTCCGTCCGCGTGAGCCCAGAGCAGTGAGGTAACCACCACCCTCCCCATTACAAAACCAAGCAAACTGATGGATTAAAAACCTGGGAAACGTTCTCAAACCCAGAGAACTTGAACTGTATTTTCAGTCAAAACGTTCAGCCTCTCTCCTGGTCTAACCACATCTCCCCGTGGTGTCGCCCGCTGCCGACCCACCCTTATGCACCCCATGAACTCGCTCCTTGCAGGATTTCTCACCTAGGAGCGTGCCTCTGTCCCTGGGCCATAACGCCACAGCTGGAATCGATAGAGACCCACACCAGGGCTGACTTGATTTTAAAACAGATACCGCTAGTAAAGACATCAGGAAAGCCTTAAATTTTGGAGTGAATTTCCCCAACCCTCTTTATTACACCCAGTCTGAAGCTAGCTCAGCTGGTCTTCAGGTGGCCTCTGCATGGGTGTGACACGATGTGGGGCTGGACAGGGCCGACCTCGTAAGTGGCATAGTGGGATCCTGCTATTTACACCGGGACGAGGTTGAGCTCGGTTAACAGTTAGGGGAAAATAGACAAAACTTTTGGTTTTGTTGTGTTGTGTCCAGTCTAGTGCTCTGAAAAACTGCTTGTGTTATGGAAAAAAAAAAAATGACATCTTTCTCTAGCTCGCAGAGATGGAGTAAAGCTTAACTCATTCGTGTTTTCAATCAAACCACCCATAATGGGTCCAGTGGGAATGCACGTAGAAAAAGCATCATTAATTATTAGTTAACCTACTCATAAGATCGTTTTGCAAACTCCCTGGTGGAACATTTCTTGCAGAAAACAATTTGTCAATGATCAAAGCGCTCCATGAAAATGTCAATGTGGACAATGGTACAAGGGAAAACAGGCAGGGTCCCACCACACCGTCTCCTAGACAGCCTTACAGGGAGGATGGAAAGCACAGAGCTTACAAGTCCCAGCTCCAAAGTTCCCAACCTATATGGAGTACCAGGTCCTGGTCTGAATGGGAAAGCAGACGATGGGCCTGACACAATGAGCGCTTAGGACCTTCCCTCTCCATGGATGATAACGTCAGCGCTGCGTGCCCTGCAAATCAAATCATCACAACACATGTGAGTCCTGGATCTTTGTGGTCAACCCTTCTGTTGCCTTTATGAATTGAGGAAACCCTGTTTGATGTCAGGAGGATCGACTTGGTAACGTGCAACACCTGGATCCTGAAGGCGAGGAGGATATATGAGGTCCTGATGTGATCTCGGAGCTTTGCCAGTTCTCTCATCTGTACTGAGATTGTGGTCTCACAGCCCAGTTCACTGTCCTCTGAAAGGGATGAGCTCACACCAGCAGCCCCCTGACTCCCCCTCAGAAGACACAGTAAGGCAGGAAATAGGGTTTTGTCTCTATTTGATGACTTACAGCAACAGAAAAGACAAAAAGTTCATATTCTGACACTTATCCACCAGAGGACTCTTCCAGTGAAACCTGTGTGAGACACAAGGAATCACCAACCAAATATTTGATATTAAGAAAAGAAAGATTTATCTCTAAGAATGTGTATCCATGCAGAAAGAAATACACAGCCTGTGTAGAGCTGTAAAGAGAGATGTCATGTCTGGGTGTCATCCTCATGGTACTACACGGTAAGTTGCCTACAAGAGCCTGTAGGGCTACAAAGTCTAAAAGCTCATGCCAGGAGTCATTCCCTTACCCCAAAAGTCTCCATCAATGAGGCGAAGAAAGTATTTTCAGCATTTTATAGGCTGGAATCTATGACACTGGAAGCGGTATATGATTTGTGCCATTTAGCCAGGATCTCCCTAAATCAAATACAGTAGATGTGAGGGCACCCACACTGCTGCTCTGCCCGTCACATCGCTCCCTCTCCATGACTGTGGAGACCCAGCCATGATTCAGAAAGGACCTCCTGCCCAGTCTCCCACTGATGGCCCCATGCCGCACGTTGTCCTCTCATCCCTTTAGCACCAAGCCACCACGCTTGGTGTTGGACATCTTTCATAGAATCCCAGAATAATGTGTCTATAGGGGTTCTATAGGTTCACCTTCTCCCTTCCATGGGCTGTTCTGCCATCCCTTAAAAATAAATAAATAAAGGTATTGATCGCTTACCACCTGTGTGCTGGACCACTATCCTGCAAATGTTTTCGCTCTGGGAACATGAAGCAACATATGTTAGCATTAACTTTTCTGCCTTTTTATATAGCTATAAACAGACCCATTGACTCCCCCCTCTTTTTAATTTTGCAAAAATAAATGCTTTCCTGGACAGTCGGAGTTTGTTACAGAGACAGAGCACAGCTCCCCTTCTCCTGCCCACAAGAGTCGGAGCGAGGAAGCTCACATGGCACGCAGACCACCCATCTCTGATTGTAGCGGGTGGGGAAAAAAATCTCCCATATTCCTATTTTTTGGAGACTCTTAAGATCATTTTTTTTTAGGAGGATTTTTTTTTAGTGTATCTTCCATATCATAAAACCTGTTTATTGTTATTTCTCTGAGCCGTTTTTATTAGAGAGTTCTTTTTACTGAGTATTATATTAAAGATTCTAACAAAGGCAAATAAAATTAGGTGGAGAATGGA
>VZTO01019012.1:436-16555 GCA_013400615.1 Syrrhaptes paradoxus
ACTATAAAAAGGAAAAAATTAAAAAAAAAATAAAATAAAGAAAAAAAATTAAATAATGCACAAGTGATCAAACAAAAAAAAAGAAAAAAAAAAAAAAGAGTATTATACAAGGCAGAATTAGAAACCAAGAGTATAAAATGGCATAAAACCAAAGCACACTTTCAAATTTAAAACAGAATATATAAGGTACCATATTCCTATTAATTATGTAGAGAAAACACAGAGAAAACAAAATCACACCCTAAATCCATTTTTGATGTAAGCTAGTCTTGTCTCATTAAATCAGCATCTATGATTAAAACCAAGATCATTTTTGGTACATAATGTATTGCATTGTTAGAGCAGCATCTGTTTGTTGCACAGCAACACATTTTTCAGCTTTAAGAAACTGTACTCATAGAGAAGAAACAATCCAGACTTTGAAGACATAAAAATATTTTTACTTCCAAAAGCATTTTGTAGGAAAGGGGTTAATAACATTAATGTGCTAATATTTTGCATTCCAAGAAGAGGCTTCAAGCTGTTGGAAACATACAGAAGAAGAATTTCATGGTACTAACAGCTTTCTTTCAGTCCTATGGGACTGAGACAACTCAAACTCTAAGTGCTTAGAAGAAAAAGCTCTGTAAAGCTATGAAGGCTAATCAATAGGGCTTTCACCAAATGATAATACACTCTGAAATGAAATAAATTGGGCATAACAAAAATGCCTTACCCTTTTTCTCATAATTAATCTTAATATGGAGAAAAGTACAGTATGAACTACAAGTCCAAAATAGCTGACATACAAATACATTTTCANAAAATACAGGAAATTTAAGATTATTTATTTAAAAGCCATTAATTATGCTATGTATTTCTCAAACATAAATTATTATTTTCAGTAAGACTGTAAAATTTACATTCCAAATTTACTGTAGAGTGGCATATTTCCTTTCTTCGTTTAAAACACAGATCATCATCTGCTGCAACCAACCAAGCACAAGCTGAACTCAATCTCCCTAGATTTTCCAGAAAATTACACTGTTATAAGGGCTGAGTATTTTTATCACTATGACAAGTGATGTCATAAAACAATCCCAAATCTAAGAAAATGCAAGCTGTAAATAAAACAAAACTTGGAGAAACTAAATCACAGGCAAGGTACTGATATCTATGCTTCCCCCAGCAGCTGGGCCAAAAAAGGCTTCAAAGAACTTGTCTTAAAAGACAGAGGGAGCATACTTTGGGAAGCCTACCAAAGATAATACTTGATCCAAGCATCAGATCACTGAGCCAAAAGTCATTTGCCCTTGGAGTCAGTTATTTAGATTCATAGGAAAGTATTTATTGTGGTCAAATTAAACAAAAATACAAAATATGTTGCCTGTTGCTCATATAAAATGGACACAGGCCCTATAAATAAAGAGATCCAGGTAGCTGTTTCATCATTTAATTTTTGATGCCAACTTATCACGGCATCTTTCTTGAACAAGTGCAGACTTTTTGACTTGGAGAAAAATGGATTTGGACACCAATTCCCTTAATAAGAGTCTTGAATGCAAGCATACAAGGAAGTTTTATTGCTGTACAGGTTTCCTTACCGCTTCAAAAAAAGCCCCAAAAGCCCACCATAAAAACTGTGTGTCCAGACTTCACCTCTTGAGTTTGTTCACAATGTTATGCAAAAGCCTTCTAAATTGATAGCTGGTCACATAAAATAATGGGCTAATACATAGGTTGAAACAACTTAGGTAAGAAAACAAGATACAATCCTTGAGCTTTTTCTGATTAAAATGCAATTATAGATATTGATATAATCAGAAACTTCCCAAATTACCTCTCTCACATATATATAATTTAGTAATGCTTTAAGTATGTAGATTCACTTAAACTTTCTTTAAAGGTTAAATAAAAAAAGTGACTGAGATTAAAAAACGGGAGTGAGAAGTGCCAAGCCCAAGTAGGAGAGTAAATAAGCTTTAATTTACTCAATTAGAAAGTTTGACTAAAATCTTCACTGTCTCTGTAAGAATACAAAGAAAATTTATGAAAAATTCTCATACATAGTTCTCAGTTTATAACAAACTAACTGCATTTCATCATGCTCCTAGCAGTTCTGGGTCTATATATAATCAACAATGTCTGCTTATAAGAAATGTCCCTAAGGGAGTACTGGGTAAATTCATAATTATATCTATCCCAAAAGAATAATCATGTTGGTGAATGTCAGTTTTGACAAAACAGCCTCACCTAAGGCATAGGTTCATAGATTTTCTCACCCTCAGTCACTCTTGGTGTGATTTTTCACCTCCATCAATCTAGTTTCCTTTCCTCACATTTTTTCATCACACCTATTTGTACACACTGACAAAACCTTGAGATGAAGCAGAAGAAAGGAACACTCAGCTTTATCTGCATTTACCATTCAGTAAATCTGTCACCTCCATAAGGAAGTGAGGCAGAGCAGGGCCACAGTGCACCCGTGACAGTGAAATTAGGAAGTGAACTCGTCATTGCCTGATTCTCACAGCAACGCTCTCATGAGATATACAAATCAACAATACATCCGTCATTATCACTTTGGCAGAAAGTATAAGTTCAACCTCCAAAATTCTCTAGAGCTGCATTTTAACCTGAGGTACCAAAGATTTTTTTCCATTCACCATCTACAAAAAATAGCAACCAGAGCTGACTACAAGGTATGCAATATAAGACAAAGTTATGAATCCTGCTAGGTGTGTTTCTGAATAGGAACCTTAAACAGGAAATTTTCATTAGACTACAACAAGTGAGAGAGACTTTTATTTAGGAAAACGCTGATAAGAGTTCTTTTCCTTCCAAAACCAGTGCCTACAAACATTTTAGGAAAAAAAAATCCACTATAAAACAATGTCTGTAAAAATCTCTGTGCAAGTTATTAAGAATCAGATAACTTCTTGACCTAATTCAGGGTTACAAAACAAAGTCTGGACAGCCACTAGATGTGGAACTGACCTCTGAGTAATCTGAATTAATTGTCATAAAGGCTTCAAACTACCTGAAGCCTCTTGGGAAAAGGAAAAAAAGCAAAAAACAAAACCCAAGCAGCTTACTCCCAGATGTTTCATCAAGAAAATTCAACCCCTCAACTTAGAAACACTTGGGGGAAAAAAAAAAAAAAGTTAAAATAGCCCATTTTTCCCCTTCTCTTGAAGGAGGCTTTTAATTGTTTGATTTTATTTTTAGTTTTAACATGCAAGTCACTCAGCTAGTCAGCCCAGTCAAGCTAGCAACATGTAAAAGTCTGATTTTGAGGAAGAAGAAATTTTTATTATCGCACCTCAGACATGAATGCAGACATTCAGGTCTACGCTCCTGTAAAGTCTTCTTTTCTTTCTACAGATAAGAATCATCCTCAAAGACTGAGTTGGATGCAACAAATTGAGATAAGATAGAAAGTGACATTACATAAGGGAGTAAAGGGGGGTTATTTAGTAGAAGCAGCATTGCCCACATCTTGGGGGGCATATAGTTCATCCTGAAATAAAACAGACATTTTGAGCATATACCAACACCAGCAGGTGCTATCACCTTTTCAGTATTCTGCACAAAAAAAAATGCTAAGCAAAACCACTTCAATTTGTCATTTCATACAACAAACAAAAGGCATAAGTCTGCAGTGAAAAATCATTCTTTACGTAAAGAAATGCCCAGACTTACGGAGTTACATACTCTTGTAATCAGCATAACAAAGGCAGCATGAAAGAAAGCAACTCAACTTCTAATCACATTTCAGCTAACAGGTTGGTAGACATAACCATATGGAACAAGCAACGCCTCTTGTACTGAATGAATAGAATGCACTTCAGCTGTGTCTTTGCTGTCCTTAAATTATTAAGATTATGGGCACACTACCTACTTAAGAACAATGTAAGAAAGCTAGAACTTCTGAAGCTCAAATACCATCAAACACAAGTTCTCTAGCATGTTCTAACTGTCCTACTCTAAAAAATTTCCAAAGGAAAAAAAAAACATAAATCACTACACTTCAGTTGTAGTTCTAACAACAATGCATTAAAAAATATAATGGAAGGTAAAAGACTGAAAATTACTGAATATTAGAAAATAATCAGTGCCAAAAATGAAACCTTGCATCACAGGACTTTTGGCAATTCTTCCATGCAACCCCTTCCTCCTTCAGTCTTCCTTCCATATATTTAATCATTTAATAGTAGAAATTTTTGTGGAATTGGTTGTCAAAAAGAAATAGTGAGGATGATCATGTTTTCACAGAAACATTTTTAATAATGCATGAGGAAACAAAAAATATTTAGTTGCAATTTTCTAAGTTTTTTAAGAAAACATTCACTAATCTCTTGCTTCATATACAATATCTGGGTATTTATCGAACACATACATGAACTATATGTGCTCCTTTTCCAGGTTAAATGGTGGCCCGTACACCTGTCAAGACCAGCCAAATTGTCAACGTGTCATGATACAAGCCCCTCTACAAGGTGGCTCTCCCAGTGCAACCACCATGAAGAAAACAGTCTAGGTTCACAACTCAGATACAGATGGAAGGTTACATTGAGATGCTACATTTAAGCCTGCTCAGTCGTGCAAAAAGGCGCATTGACAGTTCCATGAATCCACACACCAGGGCACCCACACGCTTCCACATATCCACACACAGCGACTGCCCATACTTCACCCGTGACATAAGCAGACCGCGGTATATCAGCTTGTACCACTTGGCCCATAACCCACATATTAGCTCCAAGCAGACCACAGCGTGATAGCCCATCCCTCAAATTCACTGGTGTAAGTGCACCACAGCAGCCGCTTATTTTGCTGTGTCCAGTGTACAACTGAGGGAAGACGTAAGTTGGACGTTCCCCCTCAAAGCTGTTGACTTTTGCCCACCTATTTAGCCCATGGGCAAAGCTTTTGGACAACAGTAGCTGTCTCATTGTCATGAATGTTTTACCTTAGGAATACTATCAAGTGGCCTGTGAAGCCCCTCAAAAGGGTGTCAAGCAAGCCTGGTTCCCATGCAGTGGGCCAACTCGGTTGCCCTGGAGGGCATCCAGCACTATCACATGGAGGTGTGGACTCTGTAGTTGTGCCCAGTCAGTAAGTAACTATGGACCCATCTTAAAAGAATCATAGATCTCTAACCCAAATCCCTTCCACCTCATCAGGCCATTGACCAATTCCTAACATCAGACAAGAAAGTAATTTTTATCTAACCTAATCCACACATTCTACACCTTCTCCCTTTTGCAAATGAACTACTTCTTCTTACCTTTAACAACTTAATCTATGAGTAGAACAATCCCTTGGGTAACACTTCCTATGACTCCCCTTTACATTTGTAGGCCCTGGTCCTCATGGTGGACTTTAACCATGCCAGTACCTGTTTAAGGAATAACACAGCATGGAACAATAAATCCAGAGGTTCTCTAGAGTGCACTGACAACAACTTTATGACACAAATTATCAAGGAGCTGTTAAGGGGGAGGCTTTTTGCTGGACTTCATACTTACAAACAAGTAAGAACTGATCAGGGATATCGGAGCTGGAGGCAACCTTAGCTGCGGTGACTATGAGATGCTGGAATTCAGCATCCTGAGAGGAGGAAGAAAAAAGCAAGAAGTGGGATCATAACCCCAGACTTCAGTAGAGAAGACTGACCTGTTCAGGGATCTGCTTGGAAGAATCCCATGGCAGGTGGTTGCAGAGAGAAGGGTCCAGGAAAGCTAGCTGATTGCCATTGGAGGATGCCCTCCTCCAAGCTTAAGAATGGTTCATCCCAAAAAGCAGGAAAACAAGCAAAGATGGCAGAAGACCTGAACAGATGAGTAAGAAGCAGGTGGCAAAACTCAAACACAAAAATAAAGTGTACCGGAGATGGAAGCAGGGATGGGTAACTCAAGAGGAATACAGAGACATCATCTCAATATGCAGGGATGGGTTAGGAAAGACAAAGCCCAGCTTGAGCCCAGCCCAGTAGCAAGGGATTTGAAGGGCATCGCATACATCAGCAGCAAAAGGAAGACTACGGAACATGCAGGCCTACTGCTGAATAGTCACAAAGGACAAACAGAAGGCCAAGATCCTCAATGCCTTCTTTCCCTCGGTCTTTATTGGTGAGACATGCCTTCAGCAATTGCAGGTACATGAAACCAGTGTGATAGCCCATGGCATACAAGACTGATCCAGGTGGAGCAGGATCAATTTTGAGAATATTTAAAGAAAATGGATGTGCACAAGTCCACAAGCGCTCAGGAAACTGGCTAATCTCACTGCAAGGCCAGTCACTGTAATCTTTGAAAGGCACAGAGATCACAGCAGGGTCCTATGGACTTGAGCAAACCAAATGTCACTCCTCTCTCAAAGGAGAGCAAGGAGGAGGATCCATGGAACCACAGGATGGTCAGGCTCACATCAATCATCAAAAAGAATTACCCCATGTGCTACGCTACAGGCTGGGGGTCAAGCATATAGAAAGCAGCTTTGCAGAAAAGGACCAGGGTATCTTAGTGGACACCAAATTGAATATGAGCCAGTAATGTGTCCTCACAGCAAAAAAAGGACAAGAACATTAGGAAGAGCATTACCAGCAAGTTGAGGGAGGTGACTATTCCCCTTTAGACAGCACTGGTGATATGCTTCTGGGGTACCGTATGCAGTTCTGGGCTCCCCAGTACAAGAGAGACACAGTCTTATTAGAGTGCATCCAGCAGAGGGCCTGAAAAAAGATTATGGGTTTGAAGCATAGAAAATATGAGCAGACGCTGAGAGCTGGGATTGTTTAGCCTTGAAAAGAAAAGGTGCACGGGATTTTATCTATTTCTAGACCTTTCTTATGGGATGGAGTACAGAAGATGAAGCCTGACTCCTCTCAGTGGTATCCAGTGAACAGACAAAAGTTAATGGACACAAATACAAGAAGTCTAGTTTGAAAACAAGAAAAACTCTTTTCACCTTAAGGATAAACAAAGACTGGAACAGGTTGTCCAGAGCATTCATGGATTCTCCATCTTTGCAGATATTCAAAACCCAACCGGACAACATCCTGAGGAACCTGCTCTAGGTGACCCTGCTTTAAGCCGACGGGTTGGACTAGAAGGTCTCAAAAGGTGCCTTCTGACCTCAACTATTCTGTGATTCTGCAATTTGATTTATGGGAAAACATAAATGTTTTTGCTCAAGTTATTTGTATTCAACAGATATTTATACATCACTAGTGTTAATTATACAGAAATCAGAAATAGGACCTTAAATAGCTTGTTAATGTAAGTCTTCCCAAATCACTGTATCAAACCTTATTTCTTCAAATATTTTGTCACATGCATTATTTTTCCTGGGTTTTTTTAAGACTCTGAAAGTTTCATGTGAACCAAACCCTGTACTCGACAGCATGATCTTCATGAAATAACCATACATTTCTCTAAATTAAAAATCTATACACATACATTGACATGTATGTTGATTTAACTAGAGTATGAGTGTTGTGGTTTTGTGTGGGGGTTTTGTCTGGTAGCAGGGAGGGGCCACAGTAACAGCTCCTGTAAGTAGCTGTTAAAGGTTTCCCTGGACTCCAGCTCTGCTGGCAGCAAGGGAAGGGCTGCAGTGGTGGCTCCTGTAAGTGACTGCGAAGGGTTTATCCCCACCCCCGGTTCCAAGGTTTCAGTAGCCAGGGGGGAGTGGGGGAAGGAGTACCACGGATATAGCCCCTGTGAGAAACTGCTGGAAGTTTCCCCAGCTTCAGGCTGGACCCACCCCAGGCCAGGGTTGAACCAATCAGCACCTCTGAAAATAAAATATTTAAGAGGGGGCACAGAAGATGGGGGTTGGCACGGCCCCGGGCAGGGGCCGGCTCAGGCAGACCAGTCCAGCCATCCAGCCACCTGCCCAGCTTCTGCGAACCAACTGGCCATAGCCCAAGCCTCCGCCATGGCTCACCCAAGAGTCCATCTTCTCAGGAGCTGAAGAAAACCTGTGGTGGAGAGGGAAGTGGGATTTTGAGAGGAAGGACTACAGAACACTCTGATCAGAGAAAAGGACAAGCAAAAAGAAGGAGGAGCCCCAGAATTTCCCCTGCAGTGTGATGAAGATTCATGATGACACACAGCTTGTTCCTTGGTGCAGCCCATGAGAAGACGCAGCCGGGGAGGACCCCATGTAGGAATTTTGGAGAAGCCCACGCTGGAGCCGAGCAGTCGCTGGGGAACTGTGGGCCCATGTGGAAAAGGACTCATGCCAGAGCAGTTTTTGAAAGGACTCTCCCATGAGAAGGGACCCCACACTGGAGCTGGGAAAGACTGTGAGGAGCCCTCCCCGGAGGAGGAAGGAACGGCAGACTGACTGCTTCCCCCCTTCCCTGCCCCCCTGTGTCACCACCAGGAGGGAGAAGGTACAGAACAAAGCCTTTGGGCCTTGCCAAGAAGGGAGGGGTGGGGGAGAAGTGCCTTTTTAAGATGTAGTTTCTCTCGTTATCTTGCTTCTTGTTGTAAATAGTTAATAAATTCAGTTGGTTTTTTGTTCTTCCCAAGTTGTTGGTTTCCACCATGACTCTAGGTGGTGAGTGAAACCCTCCCTGTCCCTGCCTCAGCCCACCAGGTGTTCAACAAAGGACTGTCCCTGTGGCCTTTCTAAACCATGACAATGAGTTTCGAACACAGAGGATTTGCACATTCATCCAGGTTTAGAATCATAGAANATGCAGAGTGCCTCCCCATCTCTCCTGTAGCCCCCTTCAGGTACTGGAAGGCTGCTTTTAAGTCTCCTCAGAGCCTTCTCTTCTCCAGACTGAACAACCCCAACTCTTTCAGCCTGTCCTCATAGGGGAGGTGCTCCAGCCCTTTGATTAATTTTGTGGTTCTCCTCTGGACTCTCTCCAACAGGTCCATGTCTTTTTTATGTTGGGGGCCCCACATCTGAACACAGTACTCCAGGTGGGGTCTCACGAGAGCAGAGTAGAGTTTGTACCAGAAGAGTACAAGAACTGGAAAGAAATCCTTTGTAAAAAGTTTGGTAAATGTTGAGAACCAAAGGCTTACAAGACAGATGAACTGATAGAGATGTATACGTGAAAAATTACAAGATAAAATTTGAATTTCTATACACAGGATGTCAATTAAGACTTATAAATTACTCATAAATTTTTACCTTAGACAACTTTGGAACACTGAAGAAAGAATGCATCACAGGGAATTTACTTCAGAAAAGCCCTATCATATTGAGCGAAACGGTTCATTTATTTCAGAAAATAGAGGTATTTTTTCTGCATTAGTTCTTCTGGTATCTAAGAGTTTCAAAAATTATGTTGTACTTTCTGATGATGACCAAAGTAAAAATGAGCAAATCAGAGTTGGAAGTAACCAAACGTTATATCTTGCATTCCTGGTGTTGCAAAATACAGAGATAAACTTCAGAGACAGCAAGCGACTATTACCCTGTGTGTTTTACATACCTGGCAGCAGTACCTTTTAACACCATCCCTAGGTACTGGCTCAGAGCATTGCTTCGTGACTGCCTCCTATCCTCTTCAACTGTCTTTTTCTCGCTCCTTCTTTGTACTAGCACTAATGTAGTCAGATCAGAAAACTAACACAGCAAAAACACGCATGGATGCACAAGCAGCAGCCTGCATAGAAGTGGTGAGAACACATGGCTAGGGAAAGGGGCTTAGCAAGGCAAGGCTACTTTCGTCAGTTTCTGAAGTGATTCTTCCAATCAATCATCCTTATTATGCTTCCATTTATATTCTAGAGCAGTATTTATTCAAAGAATACGTACATTAGTTGTCCCAGAACAAAGATGTCTGAAAAAGCACTCCATGTTGATCTAGAAAGTGTGAAATGTTCGTATCATGCACATCACTGGCATTTCCAGCTTTGGCAAATTCTAGTCACTCAGTAGCAGCCAGATTTTTCTTTAAAGAAATCACTTGACCACATAAATTGTTTTGGAGTTGCCAAAAGGAATTTTTTTTAAGACTGAAAACTGAAAGCAAGGTGCATAATCTCTCCTAAAATATAGTCACTATAAACCATGCAAAGAATCAGGAACCTCTGGCTCACATTAATAATTGAATGTCTTACAGGAAAAAAGAAAAAACAGACTTTTGGTTTTACAAAGAAAAAAATCAGCCTTTCTGAAAATTTTTCCATCATTTTCATTGTCAATGACTGTGAAAGCTGAGCAGTCTCTCCCCCAAAAAGGCAAACTTACACTTTACTGTTTTGTATCTAAATATTTAGCAATATTGCCTTCCTGAGGTCAGCTTAATCCTGTTAAGGTCTATATCATTAATAGCCTTCCATTCTCATTCAGAGCATTTTGTCACATAATTTTTTCATACTTTTAGGTCACAGAGCAAAATATCTCCCTTTTTGTTCCTGCATGTTTCTGAACTCTGCCCTGTCCCAAGCCACCAACAACAGCTTCACCTTCATTCTCACAAATTAATGCATGTAATTAACCCAGTTCAAAATCAAGGATTCTTTGACCATAAGAATGAGAAGCGAGACTGAACTTTCTTTTGAAAAGTAAATCTAATTTTCCCTTTTTCTATAGTGCTGACATATGCCTTAAAGGAAGACAACCAGCAGAGTCCTATGCTCCACCTTACTCACAAATTTAAAAAAAAAAAATCAACTCTTTAAATTTACACAAAGAGTGAGTCAGAAAAGGAAGAGAGAAGAGATCTTTCAAAACAGCTGTAGCATGTAAAAGAAATTAGCATGAATGACTGCAGGGAAAATATCAGCAATAGGCTTTGAAGAAATCTGGCTTGGGTCACTGAAAAGAAAACAGAGGCAGATGCTAGGCTGCCTAGCCCAGGTCACTGCAGGGAGAACAACAGCTGGTTCTGTGAGTCTTGCCTGGGACGCAGAGTTGGTGCTTGATTCTACTGGGCATTTTTTGTAATGCATGCTTGATGATTTTAGTATGGGAGAAAAGCTGAAAAACAGATGGGTTTTTTTGTGGGTGGAGTTATGACAAATTAAGCCATTAATTTAGTAAAAATACTTGGTTTTATTCTCTTTTATGTGTAGTTGCACAACCAAGAAAAAGAGTACAAATGTCAACTGGCTACACAGATCTGCATCTGAAAGAGAAATCAGAGTTTCTGGAGTGCTCTACCAAGTTATCAATATTTTAACAGCTCTTAAAAGCTGTTTTATAGTAGTGAGGTACTTTCAGGACTGTAAGGTCTACATTCACTCCATATTCACTGTAGTGTATTTTAAGACATTTCATTTTCACATTCACATGGAAGTCAGAAGAGAGAGTGTCCTCTGATCATTGTATCCATGATCACTTTTAGCTGAGAGTTAAAGAACTCCTTTCTACAACCCACCAAACAATGTTAGAATCAACTTAGAGAGCTGTAGTTCATCTATCCAAGGCTTTTATTAAAACCTCTACCAACATAATTCTGGGATTATGTTACAGAAAACTGAACTTATATTATGGATCCTAGTAAGCAGAAGAGAGTTTTTAAAGTGAATTTTTCCGTGATTGCCCAGCTTCCCATTTCATGACTCATGCATTCCTTCCAATCATATTATTCATCACTCCCTTTCATGAAGGCAAGAAATTATAAATGATTACCATCCTGATTTGTCTGAGCACAGAAAAAAATATCTTTAGAATCAATGGACAACTCAATATATCAGCTAGTTATTCAGAATACGTTTCACTGAAAATGCAGAATATGCCTTCAGATGTGCCCACAGTTTTACTAACACATTGCATGCATATGCATATAATAAAAGTCTCTTCCTAAGAAAGAGTTTTAAGAGTAGTACTGTAGAGTTTAGGTGATTAAAAAGAAACAAAAGATTTTTTTTTTCAGGTTGTTACCAAAATATACTTCTCACTCCCAAGATACTTCTACATTCAGTCCCAGGTAGTGCAGGTTTGTATTAAGAATAGGTAGGCATAGCAAGGCAAATAGTACTCTTTATAAATTGTGAATGAATATGTTGTAAAAACTATCTTTTGACCCAATTAAAGAAGAGATAGCTTAGACATACTATGGCAAGTTGCACAGTACAGAAACAAAAACAGTTCTGTATAGAAGCAGAAAAAAGTAAATTTATCTAGTCAAAAAACTGCAACAATTTCATTCACTGGCTGAAAATTAGGAGAAATTTCAAAGAAAAGCTTATACATCAAGTTTCTAGATAACTCGTACACACCAACTATATGTATATCAATAGATGTTATAGTTCCAAAGGAATTACTTCTTGTTTACCTGAATCCATGAATCATATGAAATTCGTGTTAAACTTTATTGTACAAAAGTTAAGTTTCCTATTAATCTAAAACCTCCCAACTTTTGTATCAAATGTTAAAATTGAAATAATATGATAAAATGGGACAATCCCAGATGCCTAGGGTCTTTGAAAATTCTGGTCAACTAAAACACGGCAGTTATACGCACGCAGACACGCATGAGAAACAAACAACCACCAGAAAACCGTGAATAACAAAACTCTTTGTATTTGATATTTTTGCTGCTTTCACAACCACTATAATCATATGTTAAACGCAAGAGCCTGGGATAAAGAAAATAGTCTAAAATTAGTGTTTACTAAATATAATGCTGTAAGAGAATATATTCATCAACGTCAGTGCCACTATCCGTTTGTCGTAAGTTACGCGTAAATGTTTACAGGATCAGAATTTCAGCTGAAAGGAAAAACATGTTTCAGTAGAGACAAGTCACCACACTAGGCACAGCCTTGTTCACTGAACTTCTTGCATCTCCACTGTATTGCTGACGAGATGTCAAAGGCTCTTCCTGGTAGGCACCTTAACATACATCATACGATTACATGTGGCAGGATGGAGTATGCTAATGATACTTCATGAGCGTGCTAACTTAATGCAAATAAGGGAAAGTTACACTAGCAAAATTGATTTTTAGCTCTTCTTAGCATTGGAGACAGAATGAAGGAGATGCAGGAATAAGACTAAGCTATTCAACCACCACTTTGCTACTAAGTTGTACCTGAGATACACATGAGTTTCTAGTATAAATAAACTTGCAAAGTGTTCCTGATGTAGACTTGACCTAACCCACTAAAACATATTTCAATGAGAAGGAGAATAATCAAAAACTTTCTGGATTTGAGGTAGATAAACTCAATGAGCTACATTTCTGAAGTTGCTGGTCATCTTCTGCTACATGCTACTCATTTCTTGCAGTTAACACACATTCAAAGAAAAACACAAAAGATTTCTTAAAGTCTATATAACATTTACAACCATTACTGAAATATAACCAGTTACTGTAATTCTCATGAGGATCTTTTTTCACTGCCTGCAAAATAGGAGGCATTTCCTCCCCATGAAAGGTCATCATGATACGTGGACAGTTTCTGTCAACTTACTGTACCAAAAATCATACAGAAGAAACAGGAGGGGGAGATATTGTAAAGTCCAAATGTATTAGATTGGAGCTTACACTATGAACATCTGAGAACCTGTGTTTTGTATAAAAATATAAAACAATGAAAAAGTACAAACAGAACAAAAAAGCTACATGTGTGTAGCTAGTAATAAAGCTGCTTACTGTTAAAAAACTTTCATAGAACAGGCTTCCAGGGTTCATTACTTAAGTTAAAAGTCACAGCTTACTATGTGAATGTTTAACCTTGCAGCTCTTTCAGATAAAAAGTAGCATTTATCATACAGTCAAAGAGATGTATATAAACGTACAAATATTTGTTGTAAGGAGCAGGATATTTTAATGACATAACAGGATGATTCAACTCTATTATTGCTTTCAGATGTCCAACACAAAAGGCCTTGTGCTTCTCAAGAACTGCTGCTACCAACATCATGCCCATAAGTTCCTATTATCATACTATTGCTTCCCATTGTTACACTATTTCCTCTCAAATTCACATCTTTCTACAGCTCCTGTCCCCTTACAGGATCCTTAGCTCAAGAAAAACCACTAACTCCTTTTTGACCATGCTATAGAGCATAATCCCGGACCTAGCACAGTAACGTCTTGCTGGCTGTACCTTCTCCCTCTTGAAAACATCTTTCTAGGTATTGCTGCAAAGATTTTCCTGTGAAACATACAGAATTTCTCCTAGCTTGAGGGTTTTTGTTTGGTTTGAGTTTTTTTAGCTGAGGTCTTACTATGATCCATATTTTATGTGAACTTGTATTTTAAACAATGTTTGCATCCTTTCTTCTTAAAACATCATGCTTTCATCACTATTAGCTCTGATCAGTCTTACTTCCTTTAACACAGACTTCCAAAATGTGTTGCAGAGCACTACAAAGTGAAACAGAACTTGGATATTCACTCTGCAAAGCCAATGTATGTTTTCGGTTACAAATACTGGAGTATTTCTCTAGTATTTCCTTCAAAGCAACTTGTTAAAATACTTGTAAAGTTTGATTTGAGAGTGCGCTGATCCCTATTCAGTGAAGCAAGCTAGCGTCATTAGAATGACAAAATCAAGTCTCATTGTGGCAAAAAGAAACATCATTTAGCGTCAACAACACACTGCTACTGATTTGAACTCCTCCTTGCCTCACGGGTGAAATAATAAGCTCTAACACACAGACTCTCTAAGCATACCAACAGAGTAAAGAGGCAAGAAAAATACTAAAAATGGCTGTATTAAAGATACAACAGGAAGTATATGACTCATGAGATGTAAATTCTTTTATGTGCATGGAATAAATTCAAGAAGAGCTTAATATGGCTTCTGCAATTTCTATGGAGTTAGATTAGAACATAAATACACCTACCAATAATACACCAGATTTAGGCTTTCCAACGAGCATCTCCTAACTGCTCAGCAACCTCTGTGAAACACGCTAGCTTCATTTTCATTATCTAATACGTGACTATTCATGTTTTTAAAATAACACCTTATTTTAGCATCCTGGTTGGCCGTTTCAGTGTAAGATGGATGGAGCATATAGCATGTCATTCTTTCACATTTCTGGAAGGATCACTTTAAAACAGATCTAAGAAGTAGTCTGTCAACACAGGTAGGTTCATTCTTTTTCTATTTCTGAACAACAGACTGCCATTTTCAGAAAAAAATCCATATCTTTCTTCTTAAAAGATACAAAAAACTATAAAACCATAGTTAGTTATGCAACATCAATATAAATACCACTTTGCACACTAATAGTCCTTTTTCTAGAACCTAGAGCTATGCCTTTAACTAAATTTGCAAACCAAAAAAAAAAAANTCCATCTCTTAAAATGTGAACAAAATAATATATAAGGCATAAAAAATTATTTCAAGATAACTTCTTGGTAAAAATACTGAAGTGTAGGGAACAAACCTATTTTCATACCACATCCAGAAAATGGATGAGGTGTGAAAGAAATCTCTTGTTTAACATGACCTTTGGCTGTACTTTCACTTGTCATCATTATGAAGTAGCTACTTTCAGTGCCAACACATAAGCTGCATTATATTACCCTATAACAGTAGTAGCACATCTTTCAGTAAGTGTTTCATACTCTGAGAAACTGGTGGCAGAATGCATTAACAGCAATTACCTTTGCAACTGCTTATAATGGGTCTTATTCAACAATAAGACCTCATTTACACAAGGAAATAAGAGTGACTGCACTAAATTTCATAGTGCATGTCACATAAACTCTTACATGTTGAGGAACTCCCTTGGAGTTCTCAGCTTCACTGAAAACATTCAAATAAGGAGAAATGTAAATTTCAGATTGGAACTCTGCCCCAAATAATAATATTCAGAGCTTTGTTACTGTGCACAGATCAAAAATACTGCATCATTAAGATCTGCAACATGCTTGACTTTTCTTAACATATGTAATTAAGAAAATATTTCTGGAAAGAAAATGAATTTGAAATTCAAGTAAGATTAAGAGAACAAATATGACAAATTTACGTTTTATACAATGGTAGCAAGCTGCAGAATAAAAATCAGTAGCTATCATTATCTAAAGCTGTTCATCGAACACCGTAGAGAGAAAAACCATTGATACATACTGTACACACATTTTTATCCATGTATATAAATCAAAGGAAACAGCTTCCTTTAAGGCAAGCATATGAAGATACTAAAGCAAGATACAAATTAAATATTCATACATTCAATATTTCAAAATAAGGAATT
>VZTO01019014.1:0-44171 GCA_013400615.1 Syrrhaptes paradoxus
TGATTCTGTGATCTCCTGGCAGAAAGGACCACACCTTGCACTTTTGGAGGGTTTTTTGTCACAGCAGCAGTTGCAATGAAAGATAGGGCAGGTACCACAATGGGTGGGCGCCTTTGGTTCAGCATTGTCCCGAGCCCCATTTTTAAGGCAAGCTGTGGACAACTTCCTGAAGCCACAGGTGGCTCCTGTGCTGCCCTCGCACGTGGCTCATGTGGCGTTGGTGGTGCTCGTACCTCCATCTGAGACTCCTTCTCGAAGCATCTAGAAGGAGATAAACCTCAGTGCTAGTAAACTGTGGTTTTCTCTCCCCTCCAGTGGTTTAAGTCCACTTGTTTTTTGCTATTGGAAATGAAAATAATTGTATACAGTTTGCAGTTGCCGTGGCACTGAGGTCAACCCGAGCTAAAACACGAGTTGCCTCTCCAGGCTCACCCAGCCAACAATCATCCCGAAGCCAACCGAAAACAGAGTCCAGCACAAACACTTGAGCTGCAATCCCTTTCATCTGTGCTGAAAGGCTTTCGGCGCAGTGTCAGCCAGCGTCTCCCGGTCCTGTCAGCGCCAGGCGAGTCTGCCATCGTGCTGGGGCTGTCTGGCTCGCAGAGGCACTTCACCCCTTTCCCCCCCAGCCTCCAAAAGCACGGCATCCCCACAGCAGGGGCACCCACCGCCTGCGTCCCCGCAGGGGCCATCGGGGTTGCTCTTCATCACAGTCTGCTCGACAGTTGTCTCTCAACCGGAGATACTCAGGGAGGCCCTTCAGTGCAAGACCCGGCCAGGGGATAAAAGCCGCATGGTAAATAATAGCTGCTATTCTCACTCCTCTACAGAGAGAGTCTAAGGAAGAAAAGAAAAGAAGTAAGGGAGAGTGAGTGCTGTGAAAAAATGTAGTGTACTGCATGCTTAAGACTTAAAAAAAAAAACCACTGCTAGAAATGAAAATAAGGACTAGGTGATGTCCTCACCCTCAGGAATTAAGTATTCCTTTAATAACAGTTTTCCTCCCCTATTCTGACAGCAGTTTCAGAGCCTTGTGGTCTTGTGGTTTTTCATATATCACTGGTGGACCAAGACAAAATGGGGCCAGTCAAGCCCACCCAAAGCCTGTTCTTTCACCGTGTAACCCCAGAACCTAGGCAGGGTCTAGGAGGACTACTGGGCCACCGTGTCCCTCCCTTGGCACTCCCTGCTCTCCCAGACTGATTTACAGCTGGGCAATGTTATAAACATCTGCCCCAGAGGTTCTTTAACCCAGACATTGAGGGCAACTGAAACCCCTGAATCTACAGTTCCTCGCAAGGTGCCTTCTTTCTTGTACTGTGATGATAAATATCTGCAACGTTCTCCAGGGCTCAGTCCTGCATGTTGTCCCCTTGCAAAGGAGGTCACCAAGCGCAGAGGGTAGGAAGGAGACCTGTCTGGGGCAGGAAGGAGACCAGCCATACCAAGATGGCATGTGTGACTCTTCTGAATAACCTACCATAAGTACTCTTTGTGCTGGGGAGTGCCAAATTAAGAGCAATGTGAAATCTTTGCAAATGGTGACTAAATGATGGAGACAATAACAGTGTAAATAACTTGGTAATTTAAATAGCTGGTTTATAAATAAACCAGAGTCAATATATATTCATGCTGGTCTCTAAAGAAATTAGACCAGTAAATTCCTGTGAATCACAATAAGGAACATATTTTGTGCATTTAAAATAAATCACAAAGCTGCATGATGAAGTACTTTTAATTATTGTAGAGTGGTACAGGCAGCAGCTTTATATATTATATCTCTCCAATCAATAACAGAAGAAGCACTTTGCATGAACTGATGCTGTACTTTTGCGAGAAAATAAGTTGTACTTAAAAAGGAAAAGTCAAACGCTAACCTTAATTTGTCCTTGCTAGTCATTTTATTTGACATGTTCCTTAAAATTCAGTTGGTTACTTCATGAAGGATCACAATGCTTAGAAGAATGTAGTGTACCTTAAACTGGGTAAAAGTTTGGAGGGCTTTTCATTTTAGTTGTAGCTGGTAAGGAAAAAAAATGCAGAAATACTTTTCTTTGACTTTATAAGCAACATGTATGAAAGCAGAGATAATTTCTCTAAACATTGTTTTTATTTAAAAAAATATGAAAGGAACTCTGCAAGGTGGGCACTTGAGAACGGTTTTATTTTAAAAGAAATGAAAAAAATACTCACAGTAGGCAAAATCCCCAAATGGAGCCTGTATCCCGTTGCATTCAGCGGGTAGCCTGGATTGTTAGCATAATAGTAAAACTCCAACAGTGACACTTGAAGCAAAACTTTATGCATTTTTAAAGACAGCTATAAAAAAACAAACCCTGAATTTGATTCTTGCATTCTTGTTTTCAGACCTGTCACTGGAAAAATAAGACAATATATAGTCTTAGTAACTAATGTTAGCAACCTGGACTTACCTCTGAACAACTCTGTGTAGCACAAACACTTGAGAGATATTGAGAGATATCCAAGGTCAATGTAGATTTAATTTTCAGAAAACCCACGTTGCTTGTAGGTGGCTTCACATTTAGATAACCGCATTTTCCCTTTTCTGTCCCCTTAGGACACTTTGAGATAATTCTTTTGCTTTGGAGTGATTCCTAAAACAAGTTTTTTATTCTTCCTTAACCAAGCAAGCGGTGACTATGCTATTAGAAAGGAATAGCATCCTCAGAAAATGTCTTGGTGGCCAAGATACTCGCAGGAGTACCCAGTTAACGCTACCACTGAACGTGCTCAGGGGAGCTGGAGGTATGTTCGGGGCTGCTGGCAGAGCTTGACCCAGACACAGGAGAGGCTGGCTCATCTCCAGACCTGGAGTTACAGTGCTAAACCGCATAGTTTTCTTTTTCTTAGTGACAAAGGGCTTTTTCTCAGGAGAGCCTACAGCTCTTTGCAGCCAGTAGCAGAGCCCACAGCCAGGACTACTTGCTTAGCTCCTGATATTGGTGTATATTTTGTCCTGGAAATGGCCACTACTAGCTAGTCATTGCCCTGCTTCACACCTCGGGTCTCTCTGAAGCTCCAGCTATGGCTGTGGATTACTGCAAACCCTTCAGAAACCGGCATCGGCTCAAGACAGCTTCAAAGACATTTTCTCCATTTAACCACCATCGCATATTTTGGCACCTGCTTTCTAATTTTTGTCATGTTTAGCACATCTGACAGAGTTGTTGCCCTCATAACAGCTGACATTTCAATGACACCTCTGCGCTAAGGTATCTGGGGCATCCAGGAAACTTTGCAGAGAGCATCCAGCTGCCCCCACAGCAGCAGTTATCAGCAGTTCCTCCATGGCACCTATGTAGCATCCAGCCTGCACTGCAGGAAGGCTGGGGACCGACAGAATGAAATATGCAATTTTAAACTGACCTCAGGGCTAACATTAACCTGGCAGGAAGTCCCTGATAATTTTAATGACCATAGCAATTCAGAAAAAAGCCCCACTATTAGGTCTCATTCCAGGGTAGCATCTTCTAAATGCTGCACTGCATAGCAAATGGCTGTAAAAAGGCTTCCTTTGCCCAGCCCCTCCTCCCCAGCTCTGCCCCTGCTGCCCTGGCACAGTCCTCCTGGGGCTGGGAGAGTGGTCACCTGTGGAAGAAGGGTAACAGGTGACCCAAATGTTCAGATACTTGCTCTGAATTTCTCTCTGTCTCCTGCAACTATATTAAAATGCTGTGCCCAGCTAGTTCTGCCAGTCAGAGGGGTGTGACATCTCACCAGAGGGACAGCAGCAAAGCAGCACTTTCCCTGAGAACAGCTTGGGTTTTGGCTGTGGGAGGGAAGGGCATTGATTTCAGAGACATATAGGGAAGTCCACAGGAGCACCTTCCCAGCCTGGTGCATCAATCCTCACCACCTGATAGAGATGGATGCACTGCTTCCAAGCAAAAGGGAATGATCTCCTAAACAACAGTGCTCACTGCAGCTTCCTTCCTTCGCCTATGCAGCCTGCCAGCCAAACTCCTCACAGAATAACTCTGGTTGACAAGAGTCACTGTAATCACAGTCCAAGGCGACATGTTCGCTGTTTGCAGGAAGCTGTGGGTTAAAGTACAATTGACCTTCAAAACCCACCAGCACAGGCAGTGCTTCACTGAAGTGAAATACAAGGCTAATTTATGAATGGGGCAACTCATCAGCAGCATTTTAATGAATAAATGATGTGCCCATTCATTATTTTTCCATTTCCAAGTGTTAATAAACAGCCCAGTGATAATTAACTGAAATTCTACCTTTATAGAAAAGTGGCACTTCATAAATATCAAATTGTACTATTATCGTACATATCTGCTGAGTTTCCATGAATATATAAATTCAGCAATTACCTCTGGAACTGTTTGCTAAAATGTAAAAGCAGGTTAGTGAAGAAGAGGAAAGTCATACAGCAATTAAACTTTGAGAAACAAACAAAATGTCCTCCTGATTCAAAAATTCAATGACAGTAAACAGGGCAATGCAATTAGGAAGGAAAGCCCTGTCCTAATCAGCAAAGGTGATTTTTCATATAAGTTGAGATGTGAGTGAGCAAGCTACAGTGAAACCTTCCTGCAATCTGCTGAGCAAGGCTTTCAGGCACTGAGCAACAAAAATTCCTGCCCAAGGAAGTGGAGCCTGGAGTCACACGACTATGTCAGAAGGTCAGCTCTCTTTCAGAGAATAAACAGAAGCCCCCAAATTTTCAAGCTTTCCTAGAAAATTACCCTGAAAAAAAAAATTAACTGACCTTTATGAGGGCTGGGCTTTGCACCTCACTGGGAGAGGTGTGAGCTGCTTCTTTCATCTCAATGAGATGCTAATTCCTGTACTCTCTTTCTGCAGCGAGACACCAGGTCCCACCGGAGCAGGAGGCTGTGAGAGCTGGGTGGAAGTGGGGAGCAGGACCCTCCTTTGGCACACAGGGCATCCCTGAGCGACCAGGAAAAAGGAGGAGGCAAATTTTCCTCTGAATTTTAATGAGTTACAGAGCAGAAGGGAAAAAGCTTGGGTGTCATCAGATTGTGACTCCCGTCCTGGTCTGTAGTCTCTTGAAAACTAAGCAAGAGTAGATGCTTGGAACAAGATTTCAGAAGAAAATGGAGGAAATGGTGCTGACTACCAGAAAGACAAGTACAGTCACCTGTATTTTTCAGCCTGTGTAGAACTGGGGCTATGTTTGGGCTGGAGCGCATTGGCACCTTTGGAGCTGGACCTCTGCTGTGGTGGCCTCAGCTGCATCGCTGGAGGCTGCAGCAGCACTGATGTGGTTCGGCTGAGCCTACAGCAGCACAGTGCCCGGCCAACAGGTTGGGTGTGATATGGAGATGTCATGCCCAGGTCCTTGGTTTGCTAGGTTCAGCATCTCCATTGTCAAGTGGAGTGGTGGGGGACACCTATGAAACTAGTGACTAGTGACACCAGGGCAGAGGCGTGGCACAGACATGTTGGACTACAGGGTTAGGGCTAGAATTTAACATGAATTGCTCCTTCATGTTGCAAAGAGGTGCTATGCCCCCCCTGGGGACAGTTTCTTTACCAAGGGGAAAACCTGGACTCTCCCTCTCCTGGATGAGCAGAGGTGCCCGAGGGATGAGAAATAGCACTTAGGCAGAAAAGGGGGGAAGAGGGACTTCTGGCTTTTCATGCACACTGCATGGCTTACATTGCTATTTCAGCTGCAAACACAAATTCTGATTCTGGGGCACAGGGCAGTGAGTACAGGGACTCCCTCCGGCTTCGTACCGACATGCACAAAACGAGCAGCACAGTGCTGCGGTCAGGCAACTACCACTGAGTGCTCGCCCGTGTGCAGCAGTTTTCCACTGGCCTGGGCGACGAGGAGATTGTGTTGCCCACAGCAGGTGACAGTGTTGATTCATGGCTCAACCAGACGCAGTTGCTTAGCTATGCAGCCGGCATCCCCCAGCTTCCCACATCTCCATACAGTTTCGGAAGCCAAGACTACTCCAGCAAGGGAATGCACTGGGCCTAGGAAGGCAACTTCCTTTGATGAGGACCTTTCAAACCTCTTTGACCTGACCTCACTGACAAAGAAGCCCTTCAAAGAAGATGAACTGTTTCATGCAGCAGCAATTTCTCATGTCAATCAAAAAGATTTTTTTCTTACAGCAACAACTCGCTATCCTTTCCTCACAAAATTATTCATTTTAATACAGCTATCCTCCTCTCCACAGTGAACACCCTTGGGTAGCATCTTCCAGTGTCTCACACACACACTCTTCAATTTGAATTTCCATATTTTATTTTCTTTAAACAGATGGGGGAAGGGAATGAATTGAGTTTTCTTTGATTAAGATTCTTCTTCTGCATTTTTAAAACACATATCTTCTAAAGAGCAAGTTCCTGCATGAGATCTGGTGGTCTTCTGAATATCTTTTAAGAAATAGATGCTCGACTTCCTTTCTTTTTTTTTTTTTTTCAAGTGATAGAATGTTTGACCTGTTGGCCTCAAATTTTTAACTCAATTTTCTGCCTTAAAATATTGCTGCAGCGGTATTTGAACTTCTATGACATTGAGAGATACAAGTCAAACAAATACTTCTGATGTTGAAGTAACTATTAAACGTCAATGTGGATCCATAACCTTGAACCATATTTTAGACAGAAAGCAAGTAATACGGATGCATAACTCAGAGGAAGTCATAAAATGCTTAAAATGGCCTACAATAGACTTATAGAGCATAAAATTGTCCTGCATTGAAAGTCCATTCTCTCACATTCCCCCCAGGCTCTGAGGGAGCCTCAGGTTCGTCTGTGACTCTGGTAACCTCTACAACTTTGGGAAGGAGAGGTTTCCTTCCCAATGACATAAAGCATCTGTCCTGATCCTTAAGCAGGAAATACAAAAGAAATGCTCTAGTAGATTAGTTTAGGACAGCCGTAATCTGTTTAGAGGTTTGGAACATCTCAAGAACTTCAGCAGAGATGGATGGATGGTCAGGGAGTCAATGAGCTAGTCAAATACACACACATGATGGAGTCATATTGTCATTGCTCCAAGACTTTCCTCACAGTTCCACGCTCCACCATCTGGCCGTCATTATCCCAAATGTGCAATATGCATATATGTTGATTATGTTCATAAACAAAACTATATGCAATGCTTGAAGTTAGGACTATATAGGCATGTCCACCTTTTCACCTGCTTCTAATTTTGTTACTCTTTGCCTCCTCCTTTGTAACTGTCAGTGTTTTCTCAATTCTGTACTTATGTTTTTATCCATTTATTTGGAAAATTAGTTGGCTTTGGCATTTTTTAAACATAAAAAAACCCAACACTTTTTAAAATGAGACCAAACTTGTCAAAACAAAGAGAAACTGGACATTTTTGAGAATGAGGATGTGCAGCAGAGCAAAATTTGCTTCCTATCAGCTGGTGGAAATTAGCTGTGATCTGAAAAAATGGTAAGAGTTTTTTTTTGTGTGTCCTTTTTTTTATCCTCTCTGCATTTAATAATGTGCCTTGATCACAGCCTAGTGGTTCTGTGGGAATGCCTAGTGTAGGAGTATGTAAATCACACCCTGCTTTTCTCAATGGTTATTGGAGTTGTATGGAAAGCTTTCTGCTAAGCTGCCAGGGAGAAGCCTGTCACTGCCAGTGTCCAAGTTTTGCCTGTTTAACTCAGGAAATCTTTCATTAAACAAGGCAGAAAGTTCGATCTCAGGTGGTACCTCCTGAAAACCCCCAGGTGCCCTGGTGCTAACAGATCTCAGTGGCAAAATAAGCCTGTTCCTGCCATTTTAAAGAAATAAAATAAAAATCCACAGGAATTCTCTTAGAAGATTATTAACGCAGAAAAATCAAAGGTTCAAAGGCAGGGAAAGAGAGTAAAAGTGGCAGCTGAACTTTAATTCTAGTCTCTGAATTAGGCTTTTAATTACACTGTCAAGCAGTCCTGCGCAGAATCCCAGGTCGCTGTGAATGCTGAAGCCTGCTGATTATTTCTTGCACTGTATCTGCCTCAGTTATCTCCAGATGCTGTGGGATGAAAGAGTGGGAGCCTCCTGACTCTGCAAGTTGCAGTCAAAATGAGGAACACAGCTAGGAGCCAAGGCTCGGACTGAGCTGTACATGCAGCTGCAGTTTTTATAGAGGACAGCATTGCTTTCTCCATGGCACACCAGTGGCTGACAGAAACTGAGGCTGAGTTTTAGTTGTTGGTCTTTATTTATGTCATCTTCATATTATGCCAGAATGTAGCTCACCTGAATATCTCTTTAAAGAGAAAATGAGTATTTGAAGGAGGGTGCACCTGAGACCTTTGTTCAGAGCTGGTTGTTGTAGATCTTCTTTGGAAAAGTAGATACAGGACAGGAATTCTGATCTAGTTTTCCAGTTCAGCCAGGAAAACAAAGACTTAAACCTGTGGTGCATGAGATCCCACCCATCCCATTCTCATAATTTCTTTAAACCACTCATGACTGATGTAAACAAGTTTTACCAACTGCAACTCTCAGATCCATGAGTTTATTAGAAACTGTGAAAAGCAGCATCTGCAAAGGGAAGAGGGATCCAAGGAAATGCTGTGCTGGAGATTTCCTCAGGGAGGAGCTCAGCAGCAGGAACCTGAGCCCAGAAGTTATCAGCAGGGTTTGGTTGCCAGCTGGCCAGGCAGGAGGTACTCCCTGGCCAGCCGGTCAGCACCCTCATCCCTCAGGATCAGCCAGGGTGCAGATGACAGTGCTGGGGGAAGTGGAGGACAAAGGGACGAGAGGAGGATGCTGTGGGAGGGTATCAAGGCCGTAGGGAACAAGGTGAGGATTTCGGATGGTTTGAGGGGAGGAGGAGGGGAATGGGTATATAGGACACAGTTTCATAGTAAACTAGGCTTCGTTAATGATGCAGCTCTCAGAACTGCTTGTTTGCTAACTTGCAAAGAGTCTGTCAAGTGCTGCCTTTTTTTCTCTCAGACTTTTCTCCTCATTACTGTGTTCTTTTCTTTATTGCCATCCCATGCTGTGACTTTGATTCTCTGCTCTGAGTCACAACATATCCACTGCCGCTTTATATTTTGAAATGCCTTTGCATCAGCATTAATATAAGAATGTATTCTGGCATAATAATTGTATCCAGTTATTGACCACACAATCAATAGTGTGGAGTTGGTGGAACCTTTGCTGACATTTAAATCAAATCATTAACTAAAGCAAAAATAACCTAAATGCATAGATCCGTAAATGGCCCTAACAGTTGCTTTACATTAAAGGGAAAGAAGGGACTTGAGTTTGGGGTTTTTTTTTCCACCCAGTCATGTATAAAGCTGCCAAATAAGATGATTACATCCTTTTGTTCATCTCTCAAGCAAGCCCAAGATTAGGCAGAAATTACCACAAGCGTCCAGCTGGGCTCCTGGGAAGCCACAGGCAGCAGCGGAGGGGACTGCAGGCCATGTTACAGCTGGATGGCACTGGCAGAGTGATGCGGGGAGCTGCAGTCACGCTTTGCACCCCATGGATGTTTCCAGGAGCCTTGTGCTTGCTCTCAGAACAAAAATCAAGTTGTCAAAAGCTGTGTCTGTGCTGCTAAATAAGGCAGGGCTAGGGAGCAAGCTTGACTGCGGTCCATGCAGGCTTCTTAGCTATTAGCTGCTAGCTCACACCTTGGTATGGTCGTGATATGCACCGGCTCCTCTCCCTTGGGAGCACTGGCAGGCGGCTCGCCCATGCACTTGGCTGGGGCTGTCAGCAAGGGTGTACCAGGTTTGGCTCTCTGTGTCCTGCGGGCATTTAGGATGCTCTCATCAATGCCCCGCCTGTCCCCATGCACAGAGCCTGGTGTTCCTACCAGGAAAACATTGCTAACATAGGCTGCAGACCTTCATGATTCAGTGCCAAACACAGCAACGACAAAGCCAGAATTGCTACATCCATACGTATACTTGTGGGAGCAACCCACAGGGCTCAAGGGAGCTCAGCACCATGCAGCTGGTAAGCCTCCACCTGTCTGAGCTGCAGAGCCAGAGAACAACTCCTGGACCTGTGTAATTTATCAGTATAGATACATCTGTGGAGACTAGGATTGTAGACATCTTAGTTGGAGGATGCTTCTGTAAGGGTGCATGAACCAGTGTGAGGTGATGCAATGAGGGCTCTCATCCCATTTGCAAAGGGGCTTTATTTTTTTTTTAAGCTAGATCAGCCTTTCATTATTGAATTTCAATGTCTTAAATGAACTTAATTTTCAGACACTGTTAATGCTCAGCATTGTAAAGACCTTATATAAAGCCTGATGCCAAACTTCTAGAAACTGAGGAGCCTCAAATCATTGGTTACTTTTGAAACTCCTGGCCTGAATTTCTGGCTAGCTTTTTCACTTTTCTTCCTATGTGATACAACATTATGATATGTAAATATTTCTCATGGCTGTATGTTCTCCAAGAGCCTGACTCAGCTCTTGCTCATTCCAGTTGAAAGGAGAATTACTCCTGTTAATGGTAAAGGGATTTTATCAGTGTAAAGTTTCAGTACCAACGCACATGAAATTAGAAGCAGAGAGCCACACTTTCAGGGGTCGAGAAGAAATCACACTGTTGCTGGTACTCACCTCCCTGTACTCACTGTCAAACTGATGGCAAGACAGTGCAATGTTGTTTTACACTCTTTGCAGGATGCATTGGCTATGACAGACACGTGCACATCCTTAAAACACCTCTGTGCTTCTCAGACTGTTTGTGTGGAGTGCTTTAGGGAGGCTGTGTTTTTAAAAGGCTGATTAGAGGTACTTGGGAAAATAGAAGACAATGCACTGCTTTGGTCCCTTTAAATCTTTTTATATAACAGAGACAAAATTGTTTGTGTTTTTCAAAGCCAGCCTTGCACTGTGAACATCATACCCACAGTTCAGGCTTTGAGGTCTCACCCCCTCAGCTGAGATTTTGTCCTGACTACAGCCTCTCCCTCCTCCATCCCTCCTTTCCCCCCGTCCCCTAGGGTCAGCTTAGCAAAAGTTACACCACAGCCCAGAAGGAAGGCAAAGAGGAGAAGTCCTTGGAGATCAGCTGCATCAGGGCAGTTCATAGCTGTATCCTAAGCAGGGCAGTTCCTAAATCCCCTTCTCAGGTGTCTCTCCCACCTCTCGTCTCTTGGCCTCCCATCCCAAGGCTTCACGAGTTTTTCACGATTCAGCTGGGGCTTTTATAGTCAAAGGGTCAAATCTGTAACCCGGATGTTAATTTAATGTACAACCTAAGAGTAACCTGCAAGTATAACAGAGAAGCTGAAAGTCTGTATGCTGATGTGAAACATTTTATATGTGTTCTTTTAAAACCATAAGCAGACCATAAGCAGTCCTCCCCTACCAGTTCACAGATCTTTTTGAAATCTGACTGCAGCATCTGCTGGCAATGTTGTCTACATATATGTAAGCTTTGTTTTTCATGCATATTCATGTGGTAGGTCATTTATACACAGCATAAACAATAACAGACCAAGGACTATGTCTGATGGACCCCAACAGGACTCGGCTGAAAAGAAGATTTAGTGCTTCTAGTAACAATATTTTGTTGGCAATTTGACAGCTTTGACCTAAGCCAAGTGACAGCGTTAGGTGATACACAGTATGCTGACAACTTATTACATAAAGTATCATGGTTGGCTGTCAAAAGCTTTCTTGGAATCCAGAAATATAGCTCTGGCCAATTTTTATGGCAGTGAAAATGTGTTCAGTAATTTCTACCAAGGCAGTTGTTGAGTGAGGAGGCTGAAAGACAGGACTGATGGAGAGTTATTTGATAACAACAACAAGTTGTCCACCTGCAATCAGACAGGTTTATCCGCATGGTTTTGTAACCTTCTTGGCAGTGACTCAGACATTTTTTCTCCAAGGAAAAACATAATCCTGTCAACAAATAACATGCTACCTAATTTCCTTTTTAATCTAAAAATGAATTGGGAAGGACTAGCAGTGCATGGAAAAAAAAAAGGAAAAAAAGCAATGCCAGATGGATTCTGTGCCTCCAAAATACAGGGCACTTAATTTTGTGCCTTGAAACTGTGAAGACAGTGAGGGCCAGCAATGCATTGCTCATCCTTGTACAGCCCTGGGAAGCTTAAGGGCACTAGCAGAGCCAAGGCTTTGGCTCCACAGGTCTCCTTTTTCAGTAATGATTTGGAAATACCCTATCACAGTTATTCATATTTTCTATCTGAAGCTTTTCTTGCTTTAAAAAAGAGATCATTATTAGTCATGCAGTTTTGTGAGGAGAAGGATCAATGTGACAGGAATGGTCACTTCTGGGCAGCAAAAGCCCTCAGTGGCTTTCCTGGGCATTCCTCCCTTTGCCCCTGTTAAGGGAAGGGATCAGCACATGTCTGAGTAGCTGGAAGGACATGCAGCGGTTCGAGAGGGGCAGAGAGCTGCACTGCAGAGTGTAAGGCAGCAGGCACACGACTCACATCCTTATCAGCTGAGGTATCCTACCAGGTCTGCTCAGATCTGGGCTGCTTCTTTTCGATCTGGCTTTTGCTACAGCGGTTGCATTCTCTGAGTTACAGAGGTTCCCATATAGTCTTTAAAGGCAAATAAAGCATAACATAATAGACACACGTTCATATTGATAAACCTTAATCTTGTTTTGTCAAACACAGCAATTCCTCTTGTAGAGAAAGAACATTAGTCTAGGGAGTTAATTTAAACTAGTGTAACTCAGGCTGGTGAAAAAACCAGGAGGATCCACTGGCCAGGGACGCATCAATGGGCAGCTGGCCCCCAGCTTTGGCCCCTTGGACTTGGTAACACTGCTTCAACCTGGCTTGTGGGATGCAGTGGGGAAGTGAAGTGACATTAGCCCTGACTGAAGGGAAGGCACCGCGGTTATCAGTGATGGCCTTTCCTTCATGTGATGCCAATCCATCTCAGTACAGCTTTATGAAATGAACTGGTACACTGAGTGAAGCAACCACAGGCAGCTGTTTTTAACTGCCTGCACAACATCAGACACACAGGCCCTTTCTTCTAGCACGTCTAGCACAGTCTTAATTAAGAAAGTCAGGAGCTGCAGTTGAAAATGCAGTATCACATTTCCTGTAATGTGTCAATGGATTGTTTCCTACAGTCAGCACCGACAAAATTCCTCCTTTCCTCCAAGTTCAAAGTAACTGTTGAATATACAGATGGGCTGTATCTACACCTTTCCCCTCACAGCCAAAAATGCTTTAGATGATTAAGAATTTCAGCTGTATTGTGAGTGAGAATCTTGTCTGTTTTAAGGAATAAAGGTTTCCTTAGAAACCAGGAAAAGTATCTTAGGAGCAGACGTTTATGAGGGTGAATATGTACACTATCAATTAACACCTTGTTTCTTTCACAAGTTCAGTTATATTTACAACACTGCTAGGAAGCAGTGAAAGCAGACAGTTTTGTATGTGCATCAGGGCTGTGAAAGATAGACTGTGCTACCAGACAAACAGGGATTCACACCATATGGCTGGTTCAGGAGTTTTGACCAATTTAGAGCAAACGCATGGTAATTTCCCACTGGGGCCGGGTTAGGATGAATATTAATACAGATCAGAAATTACAAACAGAGAAATGGACAAAGATTTTGCCCAGATTACATCCCCCCACCCCTGCAAGCTGACACTGGTTTTTAAATCTGTTTTCTTGGCAAAGTCTGTGGTTTGCACCTGACTTTCATGGTACTTTACTTATGTCAGGTCTCCGTAAAATCTCACCAAATGTTTCCAGCTCCAAGTGGCAGATTATCAGCTGCAATTTGATATCCAGAGGAGTTCATAGGCTGAGTATCTTTAAAAAACAGCCAGACAAGCCAAGATCTCAACAGCTAACAACGTTGAGGAGGCTGTAAACACTGAGCTTGGCACTTACAGACGCTGCTGTCGTTCCTACCTTTAGTGCCGGCTTTATCCAGAGCCAGTTCTGTATCACGTGTTGTTGGAATACCAGCACATTGCACATGCATGTCCCGAGAGGCTGCAGTACTAATACATTACAAACAAGACAACAGTTCAGCTGACAAGCAGAAGAGTAAACTATTGTGGACCCAGCTGGCATAAAATTAACCCTGGTTTTATCTTGCTTTCACTGAAGGAGATTTATTCCCCTTTGCAAGCAGATAATTTAGAAGATAGTTTATAATTGCCTATGAGGGTCTCCTCAATTGAATTTCTGATCAGTTTGTGTAGTGAAAATAATGAATAATTAGGTTTGAGCCAAAACTTGAGTTCCCTATTTGGTGCTAAAATTGACATTTTGAGTTGTGGTCCGCCTCTTGTTTCAGAGATGCAGCACTGCATTCAGCTCCACGGAAAGTGAAGGTGCAGTCATTTAGAGCCTTGTCCCTCAGCTTCTGGAAGAAAGCCCTTTTGGAGGTGATGGCCGAATGGGGTTGCATCCCAGCGGCTGGGTGGGACTCAGTCTAAGTACTCACCACCTGCAGAAACAAAAACAGTGTGAGCCCCAGCTACGCTTAGGGTACATTGATCTTTTATATGGACAGATACTCTTTTCAGCTGACAAACTGTAACTGTGGGAGGGGAAATGTTTCATTCAATGGCTTATTTCAGGATGGCTGAGCTGAAAGAATTCAATTAAAAATGACTCAGCTAATTCTGAGAACAGAATTACTAGAGTGACTCTTTCCCTATGTTAAAAAAATCCAACATTTATTTGAAGAACTTTCTCACACAAATGCTCTGGAGCTGTGCCTTCAAATCTGGCAGGATGTGTGACTTTTCTATATGAGATTAAGTTTTTGTAGTTATTCTGAATATACTCATGCATTGGTCTTTTAAAGGCTGCAATTAATACATGCCCTCTAATACATGATATTTTTTTTTAAAGACTGAATTATTAAGCACGTTGACATAGGGATTTTTTTGGGACTTCCTAATTTGCTTTTTTACTCATTCTGTACTTGAATTTTGGGTGCCACTGAGCTAGAGTATTCATGTTGTATGTGTTTTACTTCCAAAGAGAATATAGGAAGGAGCATTAAGTTAAGAATTCAAAACTTAGGCAATACCTTAAGCTTAATTTTCCCTTGCTCACCCAATGTGCATAACAAACTGAATAAAGGTGACGAACCATCTTGACAACTATGTGGAGCTTAATTTCTTCTCCCTTGTTTGGCATGCTTTATTTTCTATATGTTGTTGTATTTTCTATGTTCTGTTCACATTCTGTCCCAAAGACAAATTTTCTGATTTTTCTCATGGCTTGCAAGGTGTATCTCATGTGTGTATCTTTATGTTCCAAACACAAGCTTAATTTTTGCAACACTATTGTCATCAAAGAGGACTGAAAACACCACCACAGCCTGGAAACCATATCTTCTTGAGATCCACTGCCTCACCACTACCTACACTTCTACAGCAGAAGAGTCATTCAGAGACTGGACTTTTTTTTTGGCTAGAAGCTTGTTTCAAAATCTTCTGGCCAACTGCAGCATCAGTTTTGTGGCAAAAAATACAGCGATGCAAGTAAGGCCTTATGTGAACTACAAGGAGTTCAAATTCAAGGTTTTTTAAACAATCTCAGCTGTTGTATTTTTAGATGCTTTTTAGATTTTAATTTTCCCACCTTTGCAATATTCTCATTCAATTGTGCAACAAGTAGACTGTTTATACATTAACAAAAGAAGAAAATAGACGTAAAATCCACATCCTCAGAAAAAATGACTGCACCAGCTTTAGATGCCAAAATGAAAGGCAATTCTGAGAGACTTAAATTTACAATAACATATAGCAGAGAAAAAAAACCCAAAAACCATGACCAGGCTACAGTTTCTTTTGAGGTACTGCAAAAATTGTTCTTTAAGAATAAATGCACGTAAAGGGCCTCATCCTGAATGGGGTCTATGCAATTGCATCTTCTGACCCTTTGCAAACATGACATCTCAGCTTGTGAAAAATACAGTAGGCTTAAAAATCTGAGCAGTCTATCACAGTCTGGCTGAGACAGACTCTGTGAAGCACACGACTTCCTTTTCATCGGTGAGGCGGTTGTTCACCTCCTGAACGTTTCAATCAGCCCGCTGGCAGATGTGCTCCCATACAAGCCTGCATGCTCAGCCCTGCTGTGGCTTCCAGCACTGTCTGGCAGCAGAAGCGAGACAAAGATAAATGGAAGTGCAAAAGCTATATTTACACAGCATTTAAACATACCGTATACTGAAGATTGAAAGGCTTGCTGATAGGTGACACTGCAGGTTTCAATAGGGAGCACGTCTAGTGGAGACCTTATGCCTCATTCAGGTCGTGCAGCTCCCATGACTTTACCTAAGGGTTGTTGTTTTGTCTGGAAAACAGGGGTTTTTGTGGGTAAAATCCTGACAATAGTGAAGTTTGACCCTTGATCAAACAGCAAAGGAGGAACAGTGCTTTCCTGGAGATGTTCAACTATTCAGATCATCCAAACCTAAATAGGAAAGAAATATGTAAAGGAACATGAACAGGAAAGAGATCCAGCAAAAAAAAGTTACTTTAAAAATATGTTGATTTTGCTTCATAAGCCAAAAGCATGAAGCAAGACTAGAAGTAGTACATTAATTTTTCTTCATTTGCCATTCAAATAATATCTCCATTTGGTATAACTTTGGACATTAGTCTTACACTTCATAGAGTGTTAATACTAAAGCTGGAACAACATGAAACTGCAAGAAGTATTTATAACAAAACAGTTTTTCACTGAGATGGGCCTTTTTTCAAATTCACATAACACTGACAAAGCTAGAGTAAACTTATGACATTTTGGAGACTGCCAACCCATTTTTATCATAGGATGACTTTGGAATTTTATGTTGAAGACTGGCATAAAGGAGATATCAAGAGATATTAAAAATATGTCTTTAATGAACAATTTACTACACAGATAATAAAGAAACAACAACACTTACCATGTCTCCTTTCAAGAAATCCTTTGGTTTTGTTGTGAGTCACTGATGGAGAATACAGACTATGAATGGCAATAAACACACTGGTATAAAATAATAAATACATTTCCATTGTAAAATATTATATTAACCAGGTCTTCTTGTCTGGAGGATAGAATATTTATGGCATCAAAACAAAATCTTGATGTTACTGGCTCATGAGTGCAAGGGATGAAGGACTGATAATGTTACCAGCATCTCTGTTAGCCATTAAATGCAGAAAGGGATGGGGGCCATGCATATTAGTCGTACAGTAGTGCCTAAGCACCCTGAAGAGGTGCATCAGTTCTTCCACCACAGCAAACGCAGTGGGGTTCAGCTGCCTGGCTGTTGCCAGGGAACTCTGGCCATGATTGTGGGGGGTTATTTTTTCTCAGAAGCCAGTCCTGATCCTCAGAGGATGCAGTCCTGATGAGACTGCATTCCTGGAGACATGAGGGGGGCTGGCTGTGCAGAGGTATAGCTTCTCCCCCATCATATGTTGGGCGTTACAGCCCCTTTGGCTCCTGCTGTTCCTCCCTGCCCATGAAACTGTGCCTCCCTTATTATAGTGCAAACTAATTCATCAGAAAAAAAAGTAAAATACTTCACCCAGATGAAATTTAAATAGTATAAAGTTGTGATTTGTGAAGCAAAACTGCTGAACGAGTAAAAGAAAAAGAAGCATGAAAGATTTCTTATCAGTTCTTCCATTTCAAAAGGCTCACCTGTGGAATGACCCATCTAGCATTCTTCAGGCTTTAATTAATTAAAAGTAGGGAGAAAGTTGGGATTTTGGCGCAGGATAAATACTCCAGACTTGAAGAGATGTTGCTTTAATGACCTGGATGCTATCCAGGAAGTATGCAAAGGCTAGCAGGCACTTCTGACAGCTAATATATCTGATAAAAAAGAGCATTCTGGCCAATTAAAGAACTGGGGTAGAAATAATGGTTTGTCACCAAGTGTGTAACTGAGGCCAATTGGTCCAGATTAACCAATGGGTTATCCCTTGTAAGTGAATTTAAAGGTCACGATGAGCTGTCTTGGTGGGTAAAAGATAAAAATGTTAAATTAATATGGTGGCAAAAGATTTTCAAATGTGAGACATGGAGATAAAAATTAGATTTGCAAATCATGCAAAATCACCTGGAGTGGACTAAGCAAATTGCTCTTATGGCAGAAGGTCATTATGAAAAAGGTGCGAATAACAATATGAATTTCCATCCACCATAGAAAGCAGAAGCCTTCTTTAACTATTCATAGGCAAATGTTCTCTGAAGGACTTTATTATAAACTAAGAGCTGGGAGCATATACATCTGTATATGGGGAGATGCAGGGCTGTTTCAGGGAAATCTAGTTTCCACATTCTACAGCAAAACAACTGGTTATGTTATTCATAGCTGACCGAGGCAATACTCCTTGACCATGAAGAGTTTATCTCTAATCTAGCTGTAAATTTCCATCATGCTGACTGTCTTGGGGACAAATCCCATCGAGGTGGATTTTTCCAGCATGCTTTTCTTTACAATCTTCCACTGCACAGAGACACAAAGTTTGGCACTGACTCTGGACAAAGAAGATGGTCTCAGACTTCAGGATCCCCACAAGACCTATGGGGAGCTCTAGGATGTCCATGGGGATGGAGCTTTGGTGTCCCTGGTTTGGCCATGGCAGCCCATGACAGAGCAGAGTCACTAAGGTTACTTTGCCTGAGTATCCTGAGCTAAAACCAGGCACCTCTGGAGAGAGAACTGAAGCCAAAAGTTTGCACTTAGTGCTGGGGGTGATATCTGTTCCTCCCAGCCTTGCTCTTGACCTTCTTCTTGCTTGGTTCTACTCTCTCCCCACTGATGGATATAGGTGGAGATGTGAGTGGTCACTAACAGGATGAAAGGATGTTTACACTGTAAATTACTGCCTGGCTCACCAAATGCAGGACAGCCTCTTTAGACACAGTGTAATGTCTAGCTGAGAGCTGAAGTCTCTCCAAAGTAGACTCTCCTTGTGGAGGCAAGGTGAGATGGCCTGCCCTCGTGCATACCCCATGTATGGAGGACTTGGAGGCAGCCTCACAGCTCTGGCTCTCCTCTGCCAGCTCCGGAGTCTCCCATCAGAGCACCCACCTCAATGGCTGCTGCATGCCATGGGCCAGCCAGCTGCTCCTCATGAGCACCTCTGCCCCATCCCTCTCCAGAAAGTCCTGTTGTGCTATTAGCTTTAGAGAGAGCCTGCCCACCAAACACTTCTGATTTCATGTGCATCACAGCCAGCAGTCGTAATCAAATGGCTCTGTTTGCTGCTACTTGAGAGATAAGATTCCCAGAATAAGGCAATAAATATCCACAGTAGCTGTTGCTTCTTTTTACAAGGATCTGCAACATGGAGGTTCTACATCATCACTGCAGTGCATAAAAATGTAGATGTTTATAACAGGCCAGGTCTAGGTAGCCCCACAGGGAGGTCTTACGGTGTTCGCAGCCTCCCTCCCAGCTGTGCTTGGCACTTCCTTCCCATCTAGAGGGGGAACCCTCCACCCCTCAGCCAGGGGGGATGCTGCTCGCTGTCTTCCCACGCCCCTCTTTCAAGCAGGGGGGCAGGTGGGCACTTTCCTCGTCTTCCAGGGCTGCCTGTGAGAAGAGGAGCAGTGACACCCGAGTGCAGAAGCAAAGAACAGGACCAAGGAGAGGCTGCAGCTGGCTGCCCCTTCCCTCCTGGCACTGCTTGCTGGAAATATTTGTATTTTAGCACCCTTCCTCCAGCCCCAGGTCTGACTGCACGTGCAAACTGCTGTTCTGGCAGGATTTGGGTGGTTTTGAAACCACAGAAAACAGCAAGGGCTCTGAGAGAGCTCAAACCCTGTTAAAAAGCATAGAGCTCCCTTCCTGCACATAGCATTGAGATACTGGTGCCAGGTCGGGATATTTCAGGACTTCAGAAATGGATTATTACAAGTATATAACCAGTGATCATAAACAGTATTTATTTTTCTTTATGTGAGTACCTAAAACACACAAAACACACATAAAACAGCCATTTATTTCTCCAAGGAGCATTTAAAATGCTTGTTCTTCCATGGATTACTTGTATGAGTGAATGAACTTAAACCACTAAAGAGCTGATTCTGAGCCAAAATTTCAATGGATATTAAAAAAGATGTACACATACCTAGGAAAATGTGCATTGCCACACGAGGTAAATGCATGCAAATGAAGATATCCAAGTACAATGGCCATAAAGCATTGATGAAAGGTATTTTATTGACACTGAAGTAACCTTGTTGAATTGCAATTTTTGGCTTCATTTCCTTTTCTGTAACCAGTGCAAGAGCAAAGAAAGGATCTGATTTCCTGGAAGCAGGTTTGTCTTATCTGTTAATATACAGTCCCACCTTTTACATTGCGAGAATATATTTGTATATCCTTCGTTGGCATAATTTGGGACAAAAAGGAGGAGATATCTTGATTTTTCAGAGAGAAGAAGCTATTTTGAGGACTAATTCTGGGGAATTATTCTAACATTTCTTTAAAGAAAATATAGAAACAAATCATGTCTAGTCAGAGGATTAGCAAATTGCCCTTCTAGTAGAAGGAATGGCAGTCCTGAAACTTTTAGTACATAGTTTCCTGTAGGTAGATTACCTTAATAGGGTTTTGTGGAAGCAAGACAGACAAGCTGAAGTCAGCTTGTCCATGAGATTCCTTAGGATGGGAACATCAGAAATACTAAGCAGTGTGTGAGTTTAATTCCCATTTTTTAAAGCGCCTGAGCTTAGAAACATGAGAGTGTGTGGCAGCGTGTGCTTGCAATGGTGCAGCAAATCCCAACAGCTGCTCCAGCTCAGGCTGCAACGGCATCCCCCTGGGTCTGCCTCTGCCTGGGGGTGTCTGTATGGCTGTGGTGGAGCTAGCAAAATCTTCTGATACCTGCTGGCAAGGCTGGTTTGAAGGCTGTGCTCAGGTGGAACCATTTCAGGGATTTCTATACCGTACTTAGTTGCACTAAGGTCCCATTGATTCTCAGTTCAGTGCAGGCTCCCTGGTCCCTTACTTGCTTTTGAAGACTTGCTGAGGAGTCTTTTACCTTAAGTCTCTTAAGAAACTTTTACCTCAAGTCTCTTTGCTGACACTCTGAGAAAGTGAGAGAGCACATGCAAGTAGCATGCAAAATATAAATATGCGTATTTAATATTTGACATTTCGATGGAACCACTGTTCTGTTTAGAGATAGCACTGCCCATTCAAGTGCTAGAGTGAGAAGCATCCCATCTTTAAGCCACAGAGCTGGCAAAATCTCATTTTGAAATCACAATTTTTCTTTCATGAGATGCAAAATATGGAGAAATAAAGCTTAGCTGAACTTTTCCTCCACTCTTGGTAAGTAACATGCAAAATAGAAAAAAAATCCCCTGCTAAACAACAAGCAGAGCCTTCTTGACCCAGCTGACTTCACTAGTTAGTGTCTTGTTTCCTTCCCTCTCCTTAGCTGTCATTGCATCTCGCCCCCTGTAAGCAGCTCAGTCTCATTAAAAGCCGTGTGGTGAAACTAGCCACATCATTATACTCACTTAGATGGTGTTCTTGTATCCAGCACTTACCATTCATAATAACTGCCACTTAGGATTTGTGTACCCCCTAATGGCACCCTCCTGGTGGTTTGTTGGGGTTTGTTTTTGTGTGAATGTGTGTCTTACTTTGAAATTTACATGTCTTCAGAACAACTAAAATTCATAAGAACAAACTAATTAATGGATTCCAGTTTTGACAGCTACAAGAAGACAGATGAGAAAGTAACATGCTTCTGGCAGCGTGTTATCAACTGGGAGGCACCAGTGCATCGCCTCTACGTGGTACAGTGAGCTGGAACCGACACTGACAGATGACACAGCCCTTGACAGTGAAGCCTGTACGAGCTGACAGCTCCACTTGCACTCAGGCAGGTCCATGCTTGGCGCTGGAACTGAACCAGCTTGATGTGCAGAATATGCTTGCTTTTCTCTTCCCCCCGGCTGTACAGCGGGCCAGCTGAACAGCACTGTCAGGTGGATCCCAGAACCCACCTTAGAACGTTACAATTGTAATGACTGCTAAGATTTTACCAGTAACAATAAACTAAAATAATTAAGAAGTAGTATCTTCCGAACAGTGCTTTGCTCTCCTTTCTGGGAGTAGGTGGCCAGTGCAACTAAGGGAGCCTGGTTTCCTGTGGACAGGTGAGTGTCTCTGGTTGGGTTCTCAAGTGTCTACTAAGGGGCTTGCTTCAAGCAAGCATCTGCCACAGCTGGGCACCCCGAGCCTCCCTCTGCCATGTGGATTTGCCAGTGTCAAAGAGGGGCTGAACACAAGTGCCTGCCTTTCTTTCAGGTGGATCTCTCTTCTCTGGGCAGCTGTCTGCTTCCATGGAGCTGCAGGAGCTTGTGTCTCTGGGCCCATTACCTCTCTATCAAATTTGGTCAAAACTGGCAAAGGTTTAAGTTCAGATGGTGCTGGGGGTGGAGAGCGGGTGCGGATGCACATGCAAATACAGAACATGACAACACAGACATAATTTCCTTTGAAAACAAGGGTAGTAGAGGAAGGGTAGAGTTTCTTCACACTATACATTCAACACATATATCTACAGTCTTAAGATTAGATGGAGTCTGAGTGTAGAGGCCCTGATAGCCTTATCTAACTCTTCCCTAAGGAGACAGGGATGCTAGAGGCACCCGGGTAACCACGCCGTGGTGAATTACAACCCTACAGCAAGTATCTCTTCACAGATTACTATGATAGATCTTTGTTCCTCCTCTCTGAGTGTACATAGACAAGCTCAGGAAGAGACACCATAGGCTTTTAAAAAGAACAGAACACTGGAATCAATAGTCTCTCATGGATTTAGGAGAATGTTGTCTTAATGAAGAAACAGTCTGCTCAAATCAGTGTGAATCAGCCTAGATCTTCAAGAAGCTTCCTTTCCTTCACCTCTAATGCTGTATTTTTTTTTCAGATCACATTACAGGGGAACTGAGAGCCCTATTAAGGGGAAAATCCAAGTTTTATGGCTCCAGTGAGGGGATTTATTGCAGCCAACACACCTCTCTCCCTTGCTCCTTACAGCTCCATGCGGCCCTTCTGCCGGCTTCCCTCCTGTTTATTACAGTCTCCTTTGGCCCTCGAGAGCAGCTGCCAGTGCTCCCTTGGCCTGACACTGGGGTGACACAAGCAATAACACCAGCAGAAGCCGGAATGGCATTGGGCACACTTGTCCACATTCAGCAGCTGTCAACAGGAGCTATTTGAAAGATCGATGGGGGTTTATATGGCTTTGTTTGTGCACATGTGCCTCAGAATACAGCGCTTAACTAGAAGGGACATAATTCCACTAGCTTCACTGGGGCTATTTGTATCCATAACATTATACTCATGTTTTAGGGACTTTGCTGAATCGGGACTGAAATTTGTGAAATTTGGGTTGTTTGCAAATTTGCCTGGATTTCTCTGTGCTGCACACATGCATGCTGTTTCAACTACTCAAGAGCTTGGTGGTACTATGTAACAGGAGGTACATTTCACATAGTCTGTTTTGACTGTTTTAAAGTGTAAGAAGATAAAAAAGTTCATTAAAAATTGGTCTATGAAAAGACAACTGGGCAATTTTTGGAAGTGTTTTTCTCCATGAAGCTCTATGAGGACAAAATTGTTTTTTTTTCAGATTTTGACACTTTTGCTTACTGTTACACATCTGTGTGATGCATAAATAATAGATCTGCTGGAAGTCTTCACAAAATTTTTATTAATGAGGATCAAGATTAACAGAATTTCCCTTTAAGTCAACAAGAAGGAATTTATATTCCTTTTCCCAGGTATTCTTTGTGTATCACATTCCCTTTCCCTAGAAACCAAACAAAATCCACATCCTGAGTGGCTCCAACTTCTCAGCATAGCATTGAGAAAACAGAAAAGCATGTAAGCATAATCATTATTTATCTTATGCTAATGTTTAGATACTCTTATTCCAACTCCACAGTCAAGGAGCAGTGAGGCAAAGGGAAACAATTGCCTAAAGCATCATTATGGTCCTGTGTTGAGCCTTGCAGCCTGTGTTTCCTCTGAAGCAATGGAAAGCCACATTCTTGTCTCCACTCAGTCTCTCCTTCTCCAGGCAGATTGAGACAATCTGTCTGGGTAACAGCGTGACAGCTTGTAGGCACTAGCTCAGTCAGGACAGCGCATTGGAGGGCAGTGTTGCAGGCACTGCCTGTCCGAGTGGGGCTGGTCACGCACAGGCGAAAGGCTTTGTTTTAAGATTTCAGTAGCGTACTGTGTTTGAGCTGAGAGTTATTGCTAAGTTCTCGCTTTCAATAACTTACACCCACCTGAAAAGTTACCTTTTAGAAAGAAATTCAAATATCTCTTAGCCTAAACTAGTTTGGAATTTACAGAATACAGAAAACCAGTGATTTTCACTGTGGAATACTTTTTCCTGGATCCAGATGTTTGAACATATATGTTGCATCAGATAAATTTTTAAAGGAAAAGCTTATAGAAAAGATGACCTAAGGATATGTGGCCAGAGTTCTTTCTCTCTTCTTTCACACTGGTGAAAACTAAGCAAATAGAAAAACATCACTGGTGTTCTTAATTTTAAGGTATTAAAAAAAAAACCTCCCTGGGGATAAAAATATCTTATGGATACTGCTCTTGATCTAAGAAAAGTCTTCCCAAGCACAGAACAAACATGCCATAGGAGTTGCTCAGCAGTGTTATAACTGAGTGCCCTGGATGGTCTTCTGCAAAGGTCAGCAGGAATAGCTATTTAGAAATCAGGCTCTCACTTCAATCCCTCTAATATGAAATTGAGCAGTGAATTGACTACCCTTCATAATGCACCTTGCAGCAAGAATCTAGGGTGTTTGACTATTCAGAGCTGAAGGTATTGTCCTTCAGGTTTGGTTTGGTTGTTGCTTTATTTTTTTTTTTGCTTTGAGGTTTCTTGCTTCTATATTGGTTGTGAGAGTCACATCCTTACACACTTACAAAACAAAGCAGGATCACTGAACAGGCAATTTGTGAACTCTGCCTGTCTAGGTTAGGAGCTGAATCCAAATTCAAACTAGATACAGATGAAATATTTATGAGTATGCATAGACAGATATTTACACTGAGAGACATGGATATAGACAAATTCAGATTATCTGTTTTTCTCTCCCATGATCAGACAGTTCTTGGATTGTTCGCTTAGATATATTTTAAATGGCTTGCATTTATATTCATGGTGTTGCACATATCTGTGTTCTTGCTGTTTTAGATAGATTTTAAAATATCACACTGAAATTTTATGGAGCCTGATAAAGTTGGATACCTTCTTAAACAGAATGAAATTGTACTTTCCAACATCATACAAGGCTATCCAAGATATCCTTTAACTTCTTTAAATACAACAGTGAGCATGCGGTTCTTTTTCTTTCACATTTATTGAGCAAGTTCTCTTCGAAAACCTCCATCATTTATATCTGTAACCCAGGAATACATGCAACATTTTTTCACAGCTTCATTTATCAAGAGAATCTGAAGTAGGGAAAGGTATGGTGAGCCAAATTTTCTGGTGGTGCAAGTGGGAAAGCTCACTGACCTCATGAAGGCTCTGGCAATTTATACTGCTAGAGTCTGACCTTTCTGCTGTATCCACATTATGGAGATTAATAAAACACACTTAAAATTTCAGCTGAGTACATACTGCAATACCACCAGCATGAAAAAAAGCATATTCTACACAAGGAAAAATGAGCTTAAGTTTTTTCTTGACATTTTCACTCCATTGACTCCATCCTGCATTCCGACAGGTAAATGGAGTGTTTCTGACTGTCGCTTGTTTCTGTTTTGGAGACATCCTTGGAAGAGAAATCCACCAAGGGCTGTTAAAAACAAAACAATCTCTCTGGCTCAGAAAGTCCCTGAGATGCAAAATTTGTGGTTTCTAGGAGAATATTTTGGGGCAATATCACTATGTGCTTTCTCTGTTCTCATACTTTTCTGTAGCCACCTGCCTTTGGACACTGCTGAAAACAAATTCTTGGGCTAGATGGACCTTATATTGGTTAGAGTCACAGAGGCCAGGAGCAGATGTAAACCTTCACCAGTTTAAATTCTCAAAGTTGTCCTGTAAGTAGAAATGTTTGCTGATAGTCAGAGTGCATTGGATTCTGATAATGACATTTTGCTCTTTTCTTTTCCTCAGAGGTATATGTTTGTATTTATTTCTCAGCATTTACAATGGGTGATCAGACAAACCCTATGAAAAATATCCTTCTCTGAATATCCTTACAGTGCCCCTTGTCCCTGCCTCTTCTGCCTCGGAAGAACTAGCACTTAGCTTTTTGTCACAAAATCATATGAGAAATGGGGTTCCATTCTGCAGAATGATTTTCTGCTGTAACTCTGGGAGACAGAAATGGGGGAAGTGGAAAGTGGGGAGGGCAGCAAGGGGGAAAGAGTTTTATTCTTTTGAGAGCATTAAATACTAAAGAAGAAACTAGAACTGTCTGTTTTGGTTTTTTTTTTCAAATGGTGGTTTTTCACAGTAGATGAAGTGAGGAAGAAATTATCCAGTGGCTGAGTAACAGGAGATGAAGCTTCAGTTTCTGCCCTGTCCCAGCAACATTTCACGTATCTACAGGAGGCTGTCCACACTATTAAAGGAATGAGATCCAAAGAAGTTTTCATTCCAGGCCCCAGTTATGCACTCTGATAATTGCTTTCTCACTCCCGGCTGTGGTTTGGGTCACTGCAGACAGCTCACACAAAGACAAGGCAGAGGTACCTTCCCTGTTGAGTTCACTCCCAGGTCTGTTGGTGAAAGGCAGGAGGGAGGAGGCTGCACTAGGTCTGGCAGTTTTCCACCGCTATCTCACCCACTTTGCACCCCCACACCACCCTCCCAGACATGCTGCATGAAGGCCTCAGTGTTGTATAAACACTGCTCCAGGAGTTTCCATATTATTCCAGAAGTTCAAATTGAAGAAATACATGGAGGGAGTCACGGTTATATCCAAGATCTACAGAGGCACCACTGGGCCCAGAAGAGACCCAGGGGTCACATGGACAATCAGGAGAGAGCTGAAAGCAGTATCTCCTTCTGCTTTCCTCTCTGACGAAAATGAGTCAGCAGCTGTCTTTAACAACATTTGCTAAGCAGCTAGATGAACAGCTGGAAACTCTAAGTACTACTGTAAGCTTAGTAAATAATAAAAGTGAAGCTAGCTATTTGATAAAGCCGTTCTGGTAGGAAAGAACAAGATTTTCCATTACTCCTGAGTGCAATGCTTTTTAAGGCTGGCTCATTGGAAATGTATATAGCAATTCTGTTTCAAGACATTCTCAAGAATTTCCTTAATTAGCCATCCACGTTTACTGTACTTGTCCCTTATAATACGTGCAGTGTTATATTTGCTATCTGTAATCTCTTTGTTGATTTTGATTCCCCTGAAATGCATTTTTCCCTCCAATGAAAAGTACCAAAAGGGCTTTCATTCAAGAAAATATGTTTGGCATCTGAAAGTTTGGGATATGTGGGAGTCATATCCTTTTTGTACAGCTTCCTTTGGTACAGTGGGAGTTTAACTCCTTACTGTCTCCTGAAAAATGAAGTCAAACTTACGAAGCTTGCAGTATAGGTGCTCAGGGGGAGGAGAAGGTTTCAAGGGGAAGCCCAGCAGCTGCTGCCCTGCTGGAGTGGGGCAAAGAGGAGGGAAGAAGGAGCAGTACCTGTGCTGGCAGGGAAAGGCAGAGCATCGCTCCGGCTACTGCAGAGCAGCTAGTGCAGCTGTACAGCAGCTGTCACCTCGGTACAACAGCACCTGTAACTGTGGTACTGGATAGGGAGGACTCCTTAGAAGCACTTACCTTTCTGAGGCTGAAGACATCTGTAAGCTTAATAGACTGCGTTTTCAGTTGTTATAGATCAAGTTTTTTACTGTTAAGGATCAGGCATAATATGTCCATGTTAAGCTTTTTACAAAGCTCCCCTTTTATTTTCCAGTGCTGTTCTGACTCCAGAGTCAGGTTAAAAGCCTTAGAAGCTGATGAAAAAGTACTGAGTGCTGGACTGGAAAGAAAATAAACAATATTCTGATTTTGCCACCTTCTTAATTCTGGTTGATCTGTGGGCCACAGGGGCTCCTCTGCTCCCCGCTGTCTGTAGCTGTTCTGCTTTGACAGCCTTGCACACTGGCTATGGTCTGTGTCAGGACACACACTTTGCACATTTAAATAGATTTTCTCCCACCCAGAAGCCACCATCTCCCTCTCTTGGATACACTTGTTTTTCTGATTCTATATAGCACAGACATAAGAGCAGTCTAAATGTAGGAAATGTTGAGACCGCAGCACCAGAGAGTGCTTCTCAGGACCCAACCCGGCTTAGCATCCAACCAAGGGCTGGACTGCACAGAAGCAAGGGAGCTATGATGCTCTCCAGCAGGACCTCTGAGGGCACCTGCCCTGTGGTACCGGCACAGCCACAGGGCCGATTTACTCTTTTTGCGCCTGAGGAATTGCCAGAGATCATTACAGGCTTTTTACTCTGCAGGAGGAATATAAAAGAAGGCAGGAATCTGTATCTGGCTCACTGACAAAAAGATTTCAGGCCAAATGACTCACCTCTGGAGGAGTCAGACAAAGCTTTTCAGAGGACATGACTTAAAAGGGAATTCAGTAGCTGGGATTTATTTATTTTCAGAGCTTCTTGAGCTTTATTTAAGCTCTTAAACAGTAAATCTGCATACAGAAAGAACACAGACTTCAGATTCATGAGGTTTGAGGACAGACTTCATAAATGGTCACTTGTTGTGATGTACACACAGAGGAAGCAAAAGCAGGTTTTCAGAATCATATTGTTGCCCAGATCATAAGACCCTGATGCTTGTTTAGGTGAAGTTGGTAAGGTGAGCATCTGCCTCTGATTATAAACACATCATTTGTGAAAGCACCCATCCTGAAAGAGAGAAGTCTGCTCCTTATGAGAACTGTCTCCTTTTTCCCTTGGTTCTTCAGTTGAAGCTTTGCCAAAGAGGTCAAGTAGACAGTGGTCTCACAAAGCTGAGAGTCACCTAATGTACTTAGTGTATTCATAACTCTGACAGTTTCTAAATATATTGCTAGAAAAGGACCAGAGTGTTCAGGAAAAGAGTACACTGATAAAAATGTGAACATCCAGTACAAATAGCCAGACACAAAGTAAGCTGCAATACAATGGACTACTTGGAGCATAAAGTTGCATTACTTTGAAATTCTTCACATTCTGTGCAATAGTTTTTACCTTAGTCCTTCAAGCATTTCCTGAAGCATAAGCTGTGTCTATCAGAATAAACTCACAACTTACTCTGGATATCACTGAAAATTACCTGGTGTGTTTGCCTGCAAGTGGGGATATTATCATATGTGGTAATTCTAATGAAATGTTTACTTTTGCCATATTAACTAGAAGTGAATATACTATACAATTTTTGATAAGAACCATCCTAGTGAATTAAAAGGATAGGAATTGAACATATATTGGTATTTTTTTCCCTTTGAGAAGTCATATGTTGGGTAGTTTGTTCTGTAACAACCTTACTCGTTTCACCAGGTTTACATAGTATTTCTATATTCATCTGTTGCAGAAGCAAACAAGTCATAAGTAATGTAGGAATTCTCCTAATTACAAAGAAAAAACATACTTAAGAATTTTTAAAAAATTGTGGATTGCAGCTGCATTTTACAAGGAATTGTAAGGGCTTGATGAGCTAAATCATGTAGCTTTTCTAAGCACAACAAGGTGACCTGGAAAAATAAAATAAAATTTCTTTCTGTAAATAGTTCTTCTACTGGGAACAGATCTCATAGTTTACTACAAGTCTAAAGCCAACACTGATTGGGGTGCTCCAGTTTTGTCAGAGCTGGGATTCTCAGCATTTCTGGGTTTGGAGGCATGAAGAAGGACTCAGATCAATATTAAGATACCTTTGTTTAGAGTTTCAGACACGGGTTTTAGTGGCATCTTGCCTGCACTAAGCCTCCAGCTGCTGGTCCAGAGGGGTGCAAATTGCTCACAGCCCTGTGCAGATGCCTTAGATACCATAGATCATCCCAAATAACACCAAGTATTTAAGGCACTGAACTGAGCCTTGGGTGTCTACATCGAGATTTCTACAGGTGATCAAGTTATCTAATCTTCCTTTGTAACCTGTGGGCATCTACTCTTTACAGCCAACAGAGACCCGAGTTCGTTCTGTGCGTTCCACTGACAGTATTGGCAGGGTCTCTGTTTACTGAGACTAGAGCTTAGATACCTGCCTCCTACATAGACATGTAAACAATTGCATCTATGTCCACAGCCGAATCCTACTCCAAATTCTGATTTAAATTCTGGTTTGTTTTGTTCTTATTGAAACCGACATTTTTATTGTTGTCTAAATTTTGTTGATGTCTGAGGTGTATGCATTTTGAGAATAAATAACTCATTAATCAAATCAGATTTAAAGTCTAGCTTGATGGTGGCAGAAACACCACATTCACCTGTAGCATGCTGACAATGTGGTAACATCATCTACTTACTACAGAAGACTACAGAGAGCAAAATATGAATTAAATATTAGTGTGCAGGTTCTCTTCCTGCTGACATGTAAAACTGTCTGATCAGAACGCAGTATTGCTTTTAACTGAGCTTTTCTATTCTTCATTGCAGGACAGAAAGCTCCTCCCGGTCTATCAGAACACGGGAATACCAGGAGATGTAGAAAATGTTCTTCACACTTAGTCATCTGTACATGGCTTCAGCCAATTCTATTTGTTCCTTAGCTCTATCAACAGCAAACTGGATTAGAAATCTTTAAAAAATATATCTGTCAAAAGTTAATTACTAAGGGATATCTTGATTTCCTTATGATGTTGTACTGAGAAGCCGAAAAGGAAAATGTGGAATAGTCTGTTTCATCTAGGTACTGATTACAGATTAGAGAAACAGCAAGGGGAAATAAGTAACACTGGACTAGGTGGGACTTCAACGGTCTCGGCTTGGTGAAGTAGAAATGCCCATGGACAGACTTGGAAATCTCAAAGATGGTGTACAGTTTACCTAAGTAACTTTATTCACTTGGATTAAGCTCGCAAAGCTTGGTGCTTAAATAGGATATATAGTCCCAAATCTGTGTGTTGTAATGGGCAATTATCCTTGGGTGAATAAAAATGAGGCAGAATTTGTGCCTCCTATTGCAAATACCTAGGTATGAAAAGTTGGGTTCTAAATGTTTGCCTTCCTGGCTAAGAACAATTATCAGACACTATATTTTAAGGAGTACACTTTATAGCTTGCAAATAACAGTCATGTGTTTTAATGTATTTAATTTTACTGGCCTGACTTTCAAATATTTTAAGAGCTCTCTACCTCTCCTTGACAGCATAAGAAATTTATCTTGCCAGAGGGATATAAAGAGCCTGCAAATGAAAATCAGGGCTCAGTTATTCTATTTCTGAACATCAAGGTCTCGGGTATTAGGCTGTTTGAGATTATTGTTACATACCCTACCTTAATGTGAAAGTGAAATAATGCAATGAAGAATGTGCTAGGATGAGTGAAATATTCCCTGCTTCTGTTGTTCTGTTTTGTTTCCTTGCGGTTACAAGAAGCATAAAATGTGCAATTGAATCCTGTTTGCTTGATATTAAGATAATAATTTCATGCACATACCCATACAAATAATGTTGTAATGAAAACTGAATACATTCCTGCAGCCTATGAACACCCATAGTAAATAGCCTTACTTTAAATTAACTAATAAAACTTTTCTAATTACGCATGGTAGAAAGGGTAAAGGAGAGTGATAGCAGGAAACTCCTTTCGCCTCATGCTACAGGTTTGGGAATGCAGTGACATCATTCCTATTGCCAGGCACTAGAGGAGATTGTAATAGGATATAATTGTTGCTTGCTCATTTGATTGAACTCCAAAACTATATCAAATAACACTTAATTATACACATAGAATATCATTACAGAAGAGAACTCAGAACTGAGAGCTCAGTGTAAGCAGAAGCATTTAATAATTATACAACTCCTGTAGATGTAAATAGATAACTTGCTGCTAATTAGTCTGGAATTTTACGCTCACAATATCCTAAGTAAATCTAGTGAAAATTAGTTGGGAGCCTGAACATACAGTTTTACTACAGCTGCATCTGGTACGTGCCCTCTGATTACCCAGCACGTTGGATAGCTGTTTGAGGGACACATTTGATATCTGGCCAAGTTTAAAGGTCTGCTGGAGGTAAAACAATGCCCACCCTTTTACAAGGGGATCATTGTTGTTCAACAATAAAGCTCTCTGGCTTATTTGAATGTCAACAATTCAGAAAAGTTGATGTTTGGAGCCATCAAATAAAATGTTTTTGTGAAACAGTTTATTATTTCAGTGGTAATTATTTGAATCATTCATGGTAAAGGATGTTTGCTAATGAGAGCTTGGCTGCTGTAAATTCCAGGGAGACTGAATGCTCTTTGTGCTGATAAAAAGGCCCAAATCACTGGAGAGCGACTGACTGGACAAATCATTCATCTATGCAAATGCCAGCTGAAATGGTCAGATGCATTTATTACCCTCCTCATTATAGTAAACAAGGCAGAAATCGTGACTGGCAGTTATCAACTTGCCCTGAAGTGTGATTTGTTCTCCTACCACTATTTAAATGAGAGGAAGAAAGGCATGCCACCAGGGACTTTGTCGGTTTATAAAAGAGTAAATGTCACATAGCCCAGTGCTTAAAGACTTTTGATTGACAAATGTTTTATTTGACATATCAAACAATAATGGTTTTCATATCAAATAGTCCATATTTGTTAGCAGAAATTTAACCCTTGGAATAATGAGAACTGATTTTTCAGAATGCTCTGAATTCAGATAGAAAGTTACAAATAAAAAGAAACTCTCTAACTGGGTAGACTGGAAAGACTCACACAGTACCATAGAAAGATGTTTGTAATGGAGCCTGCAAATGAACCGCTGTCTTAGTGCTTCAAGAAAGCATCTCACATCAGGAATAATATATATTATAATAATAATAATATAATAATATGAGGTAACAGAGGGAAATAAAACTGGGTTTTTTTGTTTGTTTTCACAAAGGAAATACAATAGCAGTTTGAGAGATCTCAGCAGGATGTGCCTTATCCTCAAACTATGTTCCTGGGACATTTATGTTTGTATTAGGAGAGGATATAGCCTTATTTGTTTGAGGAGTGTATGGGTTTGATAATCAGAAATATTACTGAAAAAAATAAAAATGAAAAAAGAAGCAAACAGGAACACAAATCAGAATCCTTATTTGTCTCAGAAGTATGTATTTGTTGCTGCCTCTCATTTTAACGACTACAGGCTTTTCTGTTGGTGATCTGTCACTATGGAATATGAACCGATTATTATATAGGTGGCTCTAAGACCGTGTCAAAATATTTACAAAATCATAAGTTTTCTGGTACTAAACAAGAAAGAAATTACATGTGATTAAATGATGCTTCACATCATTTGCTCATGATGTCTTTTTACCTCTGTTAGTCGGTGCAAGGACCAGATAGAAAAAGCATGTATGGTCTATGCAAATGTGAATGTACACTTTGATTGAGAATGTTCTTTCAGCTTTATAGAAGCAGGAGGACAACCTCTGAGTCAGATCCTTTAAACCTTTTCCATCCAGAACAGTAAACTGAGTCTCAAGTGTGAGAACCTGAAGATGAGGAAAAATGAGAGATCATTTGGTATTGTAAGAGAGAGATTACAATTGCAATTGTACAAATTACAATTGTACATATTGCAACATGTAATATACATATTAATAGTATGAATATGAAAAATACTGCTTATTAGCTGGCATGATAGAGGGAAGAATTAAAAACAAACAATGTCTATATAATGTTTTATAGCTCTTGTGAATCAAACATTAACTGATTCATTTTCTCATTAGCTCTGTGAAGTAGCACCATTAATCCTCCTTGGTGATGGGAGAGCATCTGCATAAACAGATCACAGAATCACAGATAGGCGATAGATACTTAAGGTCACTCAGCTGGCTGCAGCAGATCTAAGTGTTACTACCTAGAGCATCCGATTTCCACTTGTGTGCACAGCTATTACTGTATGCCAGCACTATGTGTACAGAGACATTCCCTACATGCTGAAAATGGATCACCACAGCATTTACTTGCACTGCATACCTCTGCTATCAACATTTAAAGGTCCCTGCCTTGTAACATCATAAAAAAAGTACTTGTTGTTGTGGCTATCACTACTGTCCTTAGAAATACGGGATTTTCTATTATAACCTGAAATAATGATTCTTAATTCCAGTATCCAGTGTGTGGAAGCAGGTTGGCCTGGCACTTCAGAGCAATACCGTCGGCCAGTCTGGCTGTGCTGTCTTGCATATGGAAGGAAAAATCCTCCACAGATACCCCAGAACCACAAGGACATCTAGTGAGATATACCTTGCAGACAGAGGAGTACAAACATTCTTGCTGATCACAAAATAATCCAACAGTAGCACTTGATATTGTGACATCATGCAAAGACAACTGTCAGAGATAATTATAGGAAATACAGGGAAGAAAATACTCCCATTTCTTAACATAGCTTCTACTATTACTTTTAAGTGCCCCCTTGCATTGTGTTCCTAATGTAGTCTGAATACACATACCAAAAAAAAAAAAAAAAAAAGTCATTTGTTACCAGCATCCTCTTTATGGGCATTTTGAGATTACCCTCCTGTCTTGGGATACAGACAGCTCTTATTTATGGGAGTCTCTGCTTCTCCTCCCTCCAATGCCCCCATAATTCCCCTTTTATCATCCTCATGCTCCTGATTTCTGCCTCAGTCTCTCAGAAGCTGAGGTGTTTAAACGCTCCCATTGGCCCACCATTCTAGCTGCCATCAATCTCCTTCAGATCTGCCACGTCATTCCAGAGCCATTGCTTCTGCAGGTCTTGAGGGTGCTGTCACAAGGGGCTGATTTAACACAGAGAAAAAGGCCGACAAATGGTTAGCTGCAGAAACAGGACAGACCAAGGGAGCGTTGTAAAAGCTATAAATAGCATTCTTGGTTTCAAGGATTTTGCAGCTGAAGAAGGCAAGGTGCTAATGAGGCAGGGAGGAGCACCTGCTCTTCGATGACATTGCTGGCCTCCACCTTCTCCACTGGAGAAAAAGTTAAAGGAATTGATTAATATAGTTCAGGAAGGTTTCAGGATTAATTTTCAGGAATGTGAAGTAATCAACCTTTTCTCAAGCAGTTAGTATATTCAGTCAATAACAATGCCACCTTCAGGACTAACTATGTGCCCAGAATAAGTGATCATCAGGAAGCCAGGGACAGGACAAACTCAGCCTAAAGGGTTACAATATTAGAAGAGGGGAAAATCCCACTAGCAACATGAGCATCTTTCATTAATGCATACTGGAAGCTAACAGCAGGCAGCAAAAAAATCTGTTTCATTTTGCCAGTTATTCAAAGTAACTTGGTGGCCCCTGTGTGGAGGCGAGAGTGCTGCCTGCACATAAGCAGTTTTCTGTGCATCCCAAGCCTCCTTAATTTGTGCAGGAGCTGCAGATGTCACTGCAGCTTCAGACTTGGACTGATGATCCCTAGCTATGTCCTCCAAAGAGTAAGGAACGCTTTTGGTGCCAGGAAGCAGAGAAATCAACAGATTAAAAAAAAATTCAAACTAAACACCGCTCTTCTGATGAAACTCCTGTATTTAAAAGCTATGAATGAAATAACTCTGCTATGAAAAACATATTCAGATGTTCTTAGCAGCTGCGTACTGTTACCTTGGTTTTGGATGAACTAATTAATTACAGTACCAGCAACTCCCTGGCAAATCTCAGGCATGATGTGTTGGAGGAAAAAGCTCCAGGAAGAACTGACCTACCTACTTTATAATGGGGTAATTCCAGTCACTTCAAAGGAGTTACCCTCATTCAGAAGCATACAAAGCAGTACAGAAGTAGGTCAAATATTTTATATATATTTGTAGTCAAAAACTATTTAACAGTCATAATTATGTGAAATCACTGGCAGATGTGCTGAATAGCCTGAAACTGAAGGGAGAATAGAACAAATAAAATATTAAAAGACATTTCTACATTAAAAAAATATTCCTTACACAGCCTGATCTGTATCCAATACAAAGATATTAACACCAACGAATCCAATTATTAATCCAATACAAAGGTATTAATAATTTTCATTATTCAGAACACTTTCAGCAACTGCATCCAAATTAACATAACCATTTATTTCCATGAAAGAAGGAATAATGCTAATTGTACATTAATTTCCTGGATGAATAACTGAGGTATCAGATGCATCCACCCAAAACCCTAAATATCGTTTAGTCCTTAAGTAACAAGTTCTAAGCCTTAAGTTAATCATGAACACTATACACATGTCTTCATTAACATACCAGGAACCAATCCCCAGCTGATAAAATCACAGACCACGCAGGTTTAACAGCATGAGACTCTATCATACTTAATTCAGTCTGAACACATCTGTGTCTTTAAAGTTGCACAGCGCTGGTAATTCTATAGATAAGCACCATCACCTCCCATTCTGCTATGAGTCCTCTTTCCAAAGCAATGATGAAATGTGGATGTGGAAAAGGAATTATTTCTAAATGATGCCTAGCTTTTCTTGTTTGGTATCAGCTAGCATTTACTCCCTACACAGAGAACTTATGTGTAGATCTCCTGCCCATAACAATTCTGCTGCGTACCAGTATACACTATGTTGCTTGATATGGCTGCTTGTTCATCCTCTCTCCTTAAATGTCACCTAGATCACAAACCTACTTCATCAGCCATGGAAAACAGCCAAATTCCTGCAAGAAAATATCATCATTTCAAAAGCTAAAACATGCAAAATAGAAGGGAGATAGATAAATAAACTGAGACCCAAGGGTTGGAGAACTACTTGTAACTAACAGCTTGCTTGTTTCTGAACAGCTGTAAGATGGAAATACAGCATTCAGCTAACTAAGGTATAAAATTCTAGTATAATTAGTAGACAAGAATGAAAAAAAAACCAAAATCAAACAGACTCTTGGCTTTTATATTCTGATTGTTTGAATGCCAACATGGTATCCATGCATACTTCAGAAGTGACTTAGTCCAGTTGTTTCTATTGCTGTAGCAATTTCACCGCTAAACAGAGAATGCCTGGGTCAGACATCTGGCTGTGTTATGTTGTATTTGCATTGTATCCATACTTAAGGGACTTTCACAAATTAAGATCAAAAGGGCTTCCTGCAATTGGGCAGGTTGTGTGTGTGCCTGTACATTTGCACGTTACAAGTGTCCATGCACAGTGTAACTTTCAGCTGTTGTTACAGCACAGAAAGGAAGGTGGCTACAAGCTTCTAGTTAGAAGCCAAAGCTCATCAGGTCTTTCCTGAAATTGGCTGCTAAAACCTTATATATTTAGGGAAGTGACAGTCTCTTTTCTTACGTATTATCTGCTGGAAACAAAAAGCAGAAACAACACGAGAGACTTCTGGCCGGTTTTAAACACCCGCCCCAGCAATATCAGCCCTCTTTCTCAATCCATTCTCCTAGTTTGCTCTATATTCTGGGCAAAATGTTTGAATGACAAACTCAGCTGGATGACCTCAAGCTATTTATCCTCAACTCTGGGAGGACTGAGCTTCTGCTGATGAATAGACCTTACTGCTTTGAGAAGATAGGTTCCTTTTTTGTGCCCTTGCTCGCTGAAGAGGACTCATTAGGTTAGCCAAGAGGTCACTAGGTCATTAACTGCCTAAGTTGTGGTAGATTTCCCATGACTTTTTAGGGCTTGTATACATTCAGAGCTCCCAGACTTTCCTTCACTAAAACTGATGTATTTACATGGCTGAAAGCAGCTTTTCTGCATGCAGGGGATGCACACGCTATTTCTGAAATAAAACTTTTGCACGTTGGATCCATCAGTTCCAAAACATCACCAACAACTTCTCCATTCATTGCCCTTAATAACAAGGCTCATCTTGATCTGATTGGAGCAGCAATATGAACTTCATAGTACTTTTCATAGTTTTCCAGGTTTTTAACCCTTGGGTGGAATAATCTTACTGTTTAGCATCTGTAACTCTTCAGTTCTGCTGAGCTCTGATTTGACTGATCATACCGTTGTGAAATGTGGCAGCAGTGGATGAGCCACAGGCAGCTTTGTAACCGTGGAACACAACTGACCTATAAAACATCTCTGGTCATATGAACATATAAAGGGTTTAAATAGTTATGTGATGCTTGATGAGAGGCTAACAATGTCTTTTTGTGAAGCTAAATGACGTATCTCTATTGAAATCAATATGGCTCAGATCTGCAAACACTGAAGTGCTGCACTGCAGCTGTACCTATTCTCTTGGGTTTTGTGTTTAAAAATGCATGTCGTGGACATTACACATGTCTATCTCAAAACTAGCAGTCATCTGCTCCTTGCTGCCAGTCAGTTCATACAGCAACTATGTGAGAACATACGAAATAGCTGATACATTTCTAAAGAAAAAGTACCAGCATGATAAAGGAGACTTGAGATGATTAACAATTATTACCAATCAATATCATAAGCTTGATAAAACAGAGAGTCCTGCTAACTATTAGAACATCCCTTTCATAATGAAATTACACTAAGAGCTTGTTCAAATGTACTTTGCAGCTCCTGAGTTGTTATGAAGAAGGAATCAATTGTCCCTGTTCCTGGAGTGTACATGCCTGTGATACTCTTCTGCACTCCTAGCAGGCTGCAAGGAAAGCCTACAGACTAGAAGCAGCTGACAGTGCACCAGAAGCACTTAGCTTTAGAAATGTGACATTCAGAAGGTTAAGGCAATGGGTCTGGTTTGAAGAAAGTAGGTGCTTTGCCAAAATTGCCTCTGGGAAAGTTTTTATGGCACAGAACCTAGAGCATTTACTTGTCTGCTGGAATAGAAAAATGGCAGTAGCCCAAGGGCTACGGGAATTTCCTACTTACTCTTCCAATTGCTATTCAGGTTTAAATACTACTGTATATCTTGCTAAAATGTTATACAGGTTTTACATTCCTACACTTAAATTTCAATTGAATGCAGTAACAAGCTGTGCAGTGTCAACACAAAAGCTTAATAAGATTGTATCTATCTCTGTCTCTTTAGATCCCTCTATGAAGCCCATTGCTGGTTAAAATTAGCATATTATCCTTACTGGATCCTACTGCTGCTGACAAAGGATTCTGATTTAAAACTTGTCTGAAGATTCTAGCACAAACACCTCCTTGTATACAGTAGATGTTACTATCTCAGATTCCCTAATCCTCTTTAAAAACCTCACAAAGTCTTCAGTCAGCACATCCCTTCCAGGCTTTAGGAATATTGCTCATGAGTATATTTCTGCAAAAAGATATAAAGGAAAGAGGAAGGATTTTTCACCATCATATGTCCAAGTAAAACTGTATTTTGATAAATCAGAATTTTCTCATTCTTTATGCTTTTTTCTTAAAGCTTAAAGCACACGCAGAGTGCTTCCACAGTAAGGGCAGTGCTTAGACATTCAAATGCTGAAACTGCTGTTCTTATATAATTTGACAATGTATACTGGGTACTTCACAGAAGACATAGCAAGACATCGCCCTTGCCCCAGTGAGTCTATAATCTAAATTCTGTGTGATCTACTGAGGACCAGCGCCAAGCATCAGAGAGACAGATGAAATCCTGCAGCAGTTTGTGTATAAAATTAAAGCATGTACTTGTACTACGGCACATTCTTCTCTTTATTTTTTAATAAAAATACAGGAAAATAAAGATAAAATGCAGCAAATATGATTAATTATGCAATATGGTGTTGTCATAGAGCATAGCAGATAGAAGATACTATGCAAAATATTGTTACATGGATAAAAAACCCACAAGGAAAAAAAAATTCCTCTGTAAAAAACAGAGTTCAGGCTGAAACAGAAACCCAGTGACTTGTTAGGTCTGGCTCATGGAAACACCTACAAACATGTTTAAATTTACTCTGTGAGGAGTCTCATTGACTTGGTATACTTCCTCTTCCACTTCAAAGAATATATGTAATTTCACATATCAAAAAGCAGTAATGCCAGTCCAAGAGGCAGTGAGATGTTTTCCATGCTGGGTTAATATCCTGGGATGCAGAGGAAGCCAGAGAGAACGACTCACACCAATGGCAACGGTGTCATGCACAGGCACTCAGCGCTGCTTTGCAGTTAAACTTGGCCAAGTGGGTTGTATTAAAAGTAACTCACAGATTAGAATTATTTTATTATTTTCAGGGTTCAATTTAACACTATAAGATACAAAACCTTGCAGAGTGATAACGAAATTCAGATCAGTTTCCTGTTGCGAGTGGGAGCTGGTGGCTTACAAGCGATGCAGTTTTTTCCTTTTGCTTATTTACAAAATGTTTTCTCAACCAGTATGTTAGAAATAGCAACACAGGCCTCTCTTTTTTTGCAAGCTTAAATAAAGTGTCACCCTGTTTTCAGGTGGAGCTGTCTCCTAACTCTTTACCCAGGGCTCAGGTAAGCTTCATTGCTTAACAAGCAAATTCTTTATTCTCACTAAAAATCCCTTTGTTACATGTGCTTCTTCAAAGACCGCCTTGCCTGGAAAAGTGGACCTGGACATCTTCTGGTAGTGCAGAACACAAAAGAACCTTGGATGTCCAACCACCAGACACAATAACTGACGTGATGGGATCTTTACCTCCTCCTAAGCAAAGCTTCCTTATGGACATTTTTATCACAATGGTGGCTTGTGGTGACAAGTGAGTTAAACTACCTGACCATGGATCCGAGACTCAGCCACATGTCTTGGGAATCAGAAGCAACTGAAATGTCACTAGCTATATCATCCCCGTACGTGCCTTTGGTATAGACACAGACATAACTTCATCGCATTCAACCATGTCAGTTATATGGCCTCTCCATTCTTTACAGCTAATTTTGAAATAACAGTATTCTTACTGACTTCAGTAAGATTTCCCCCTAATGAGCAAGCCATAGCAATGCACATCATGAGCAAAAGCTGAAGGAGAAGCAGGATGCTGTTAAGACATTAATTTGGTGATGACAATGTTTGATTAGCACACAGAAGATAACTCTCACTGTTATTTTACAAATTGAAAGTTTCATGTACTGTTCTACCAGTGTATTTCCTTTCAACACAGACGACCATTTCTGGAGCATATTCTATGCCTAGTTTTACTGCTGATGTGTGTATAGAAATATGCTCAAAGTGTTGATGTGACATAGCTCACTGGAAATTATCTGTCAGCTCCAGATGTGGATAACTGTTGAATAAAAACAGAGCATCAATTGATTTTTACAAAGGCTGTGGAATGACAATTTGACAGTAATTTGGAGCACATCATGAATGCATATAGCTTGAATTTGAGACAGCAACCTAGACAAAAAGGAGAATGTCACCCACTGTCCTCTGTCCCCTTCAGTAAATACTAGCCTCTCTGCAGTTTTAAAATCCTACCTGTTGTTGGACAGCCTCTGTAAATAACAATGACATGGTTCTGTGATTTGTCTAGCTTGGTAAGGATGTGTTCATATACAGCCATCCTGGTTTCAGCTGGGACATAGTTAACTTTCTTCAGAGTAGATAGTGCAAGGCTATGTTTTGGATTTGTGCTGAGAAGAAGGCTGATGTTTATAGTTGCTGCCAGGACAGTCAATGACTTTTCAGCCTCTCTGCTGTGCCAGTGTCTGCAGGTGCAGGACAAGCTGGGAGGGAGCACAGCCCCAATTACTAGCCTAGGATTTGATCTTATGTTTACGATTGAGACCCAAATTGGCCTATATATATATTGGCCTATATTCTATTCCATATCATGCACATCATGACCAGTATATAGATGAGGCTCTGTCCGGAAGTTCCCCCCCCCTCTCTCTCTCTGGGTCTCCCCTCTCTCAGGGTCATCTCGCACTCTTGGTCAGCTCTCAGTCTCTTGAACACTTGGGCTCTTATCTTTTTCCAAGATTGTGGTTTCAGAATTCTCTCTACACTAGGATCGTCAGCTGGGAATGGGCTGAGCCTTGGTCATCAGGTGGTGAGCAGTATCACGTGTATCACTCATTTGTATACTCGTACATACTACCCTTATTATTATTATCATTATTATTTTCTGTTTTGTTTTGGTTTAGTTACTAAACTGTTCTTATCTCAACCCACGGGTCTCTTTTCCCTTTACCCCTTTAATTCTCTCCCCGGTCCCCAGGAGGGGAAAGGGTGAGCAAGCAGCTGCCTGGTGTTTTCTGCCAACCAGGTTCAAACTACAATGTGCCAACAGCACATGCTATTTGCTGTCTGAAAGCTTGGGGATGGTCTATGCTAAGTGCAGAGAGGTGTACCTCCAAACAGCAATATCTTCTGTACACCTTAGGTACCTGTCATACAAGTGAATGGGATGGGCCAGATCACTTGGAGGCAGCTGTGTCTCCCCATGAATTATACAATGAGACTGGTAGACTAGATCAAACACATAACTTTCACACAACTAAATTTAAGTAAGATGAATCTGTGATAATCCCAGCCTCTGTGAGCTAGAAGATGAGTGGACTGAGATAAATTTTCAAATCTGTCTATCTTCTGCACTGATGCGGAACTCAGTCTCAACACAGTCTTAAAATAAAGACAGGATAGGAATGATTTGGCCCAACATAGACTTCTGTACAGATATCTCAACTAGTTGCCTTCTTTTTCTTCATAACAAACAGAGAGAAATAGAAACCTTTAGGTTCCTGTTCTTAGGTGATGCATGTAATGCTAAAGTAGAAGTCTTAAATGGGTTAAATAAATTGTGCCTTCCAAGTCTTCTCTTTCTCTTCATTTCATTCTGAAAGGGAGGATATGTACAAAACCTAAAATGAAAACAATAACATAAACAAAATAAAACACAAAAAATCAGTTTCATGCCTAACCTATTTTCTGACTCACCAAACTTATTCATAGTCTTATTTCCTTTTTTTTTTTTTTTTTGTATTCAAATTCAAATATTGAGATGCCCACTGCCTGGGAAGGTGATTATTGAAAACACCTTTTTAAGCACTCTCTGGCTAGCACCTGACTGCAGGATAGAAGTGAGGCTAAATGATGTAGAGAGGCACACTGCACTGCTGGCACTGGAACCTGAAGAGCCCGCCTTCCTCTTCCACAGAAATAATGCCTTAAAAGTTGTTGTTTTAAAATGGTACAGTGGCATCTTACATCTATTAAAAACTATGTATGTATGTGTACTTCTGTATGTGTGCATACATGTGCATGCAGGTATCTGAATTGCCTATAAACTGGTCACCCTGGCATATCTGCTTGTGGAAAGCAGGGTTGCTTGGTGGCCTGCCTGCCACTACAGTTAGAGACAGAGAAACATTCTATCCTAAGTTTATAGATTTCTATATTTGGAATTCATTAAAAATGTATAGCATTTTTATTAAAGCATTATTTTAAAAGCACCTTAGATATTTCTGGATTTTTAGAATTATTTTTTGACCACCTAGTCGAAGTCAGCATCACTATTTTCTGTAACAGAAAGGTCCCCGGTACCGTCCAACATGGAGCATTGCCAGAGACATGAGGAGCTGGACTAACAGCAGCTCTGGTGATCATCGCAGGAGCTAGAATCGGAAGCAGCCGTTCAGAGAGAAAGCTCAAGTGCTGGTGCATGCACATCAAACTAAGGGATACGGAAGCAAAACATGACAGTTCCTTTGCGATATGCCAGTCAGGGACCCAAGAGGCACCACAATTCGCTAGAGCAAGTGCTCATTAAGATCAATTAAAATCAGGGCTGCCCCTGTGACATGCCGGGGAATCAAAGCACCACGTCAAAGGCACGATCCGTCTGGGCTGGGGCTACGGGGAGACTTTTAACCCGCCTGTTGAAAAGCTCTGAGACAAGCCCGGCCGCCGCTCGCCACGGGTGGGCGGGCTTCCAGGCGGCGGCGGACAGCGCCCGGTACCCACAGCCGTTCGCGGCTGCAGAGGGACAGCGGCACAAGCCAGGGGCGGCTGAGTCACAAACAACAGAGAAACAACACCAATCCGCCGCCTTCCGCTCGATTTTGTGATTAAAATAAAGAACGGGACACCGGGCCGAACCGACAACCCCTCAGCCCCCCCTCGCCCTTCCCGCAACCGCCGTCACGGCACAACCCGCCCCGCGTTCGGGCGCGGGCACGCGCAGCTCGCGGCCGCGGCTCCGCCCCCGCGGCCCTGCCGCC